>APFE030475663.1:197154-233631 GCA_000404065.3 Pinus taeda | reverse complement strand
CTTGCCCAATTTTCATCTTGGAATAAGTGTCCAATCAACTGTGGTTATTATTTTTAAATTTTATTACATGGAATTTTCACTAGGGCTATTACAGAATCCTCCCCCTTGGGGGAAACCATCCTCGATGTTCAATCACACATATACCTCATCAAAACTGTTGGAAAGAAGACATACTGCTCATGGAACTTTATAACATAGCTCAATGTAGTATTTATAATGATCACCCTGCAGAATGCCAACCCACATGACAACATAACAACATGATATCATAATAACATGACAACATAATAGTGTGACAACATAATAACATGACATCATGACAACTATACCTCTTATTAGAGCTTTATAACATAGCTCAAGGCGGTATTTACATCCATATACATATGTACATATTCCAAAACATCATCAAAGCATGTACCGAGACATATACTAGAACACATATCCAAAACACCATAACACCATACATATACCAAAGAGATGTACCAAAACACCATACCAAATCTTCTTTGCCTCAACCGACAAACAAGGAAGGATACATAGCCTGCATTTGATCTGCCATCTCCCATGTAGCTTCATCGGGACCAAAGTGCTTCCACTGCACTTTAACTTACTTGATTGCTCGGTTTTAGAGCATGAGAACCTTTTTCTGCAATATGCACTGAGGCTTTGACTGGAATTCTCCATCTGGTTACACCTGCAATACAGACTAGTCAATCACATGATCAACATATTTAACATACTTATTAAGCAATGACACATGGAAAACATCATGGAATTACACTTTTAGAGGCAGTGCAAGTTGATAGGCTACTGGTCCAATCCTCTCAACAATACTGAAGGGTCCACAAAATTGTGGTTCCATCTTGGCACATGATACAATCCGCAAGGATCTCTTCTTCGATTTGATGCACAAGTACACCTATTCCCCAACCCGGAACTCCTTGAACAACCTGTTACGATCTACATAGCTCCTCTGCCTATCTTGTGCTGCCTTTAGATTCTTCTTTATACTCTGCATCTCCTATTCCATGTCTGCCATCATATCTGGTCCAATAAGTACCTTGTTCACTGGATCACTCCAACTAATGGGAGTATTGCAACTCCACCCATACAATTCCTCAAAATAACTCATCCTTAATGACTCCTAATAACCATTGTTGTATTCGAACTCAACTAAGGGAAGATACTCCTCCCACTTCCGCTATTGATGTATCACATACATCCTCAACATGTCCTCCAATATCCTGTTGACCCTCTCTACTTATCCATCAGTCTACAGATGATAAGTTGTACTGAAGGCCAACTCTGTGCCGAAACCTGCAAACAACTCCTTCCAAAACTTGGAAGTGAACTTTGCATCCCTATCTAACACAATCTTCTTTGGAACACCATGCAATCTGACCACATCTCTGATTAATAATTGTGCTACATCACTAGCTGAGAATGTATACTTCAGTAGGATGAAGTGTGCAACCTTTGTCAACTTGTCCACAACAACCATGATGCTATCATGCTGTCTCACTTTCCTTGGAAACCCTGTGATGAAGTCCATGGAAGTGACCTCCCATTTCCACTTTGGAACCAAAATTGATTATAGTAGTCCACCTGGATGTTTACACTCTGCCTTCACACACTAACAATCAAAATGCCTAGCCACAAACTCTTCTACATCCCTCTTCAGGTTCGACCAATAATAAAATCTCTTCACAACTGTCAGTGTCTTCTGATAACCTGGGTGACCTGAATATGGTTTCGCATGAAACTCTCTCAATATCACCTTCTTGAGATCACTTCTATTCAGAACATATATTTTGTCTCTAAATCTAACTAATCCATATGTAGTAAGGAAATAGTCCACATCCTATGCACCTACGCCCGCACCTATACCTGTGCCACTACTTGTACCTATACCAATACCCTGCTGCAACTTGTGCATAATCTCCATATATCTGACATCCTGCTGACCTGCCTACAAGATCCTATCATGTAAGTCTATCCCATAGAAGGTCATAATTGCTAAGTGATTTACCTGTACTTGTTTGCTAAGAGAATCTTCCACCCTGTTCTCCTTTCCTTTGATGTACCTGATCTCAAAATCAAACTCAATGATTGTGTCCAAACATCTAGCCTGCCTGGCGTTCATATTCAGCTGGTCAGACAAATACCTCAACCCAATGTGATCACTCATCAGTACAAACCTCCTTCCTAGAAGATAATGCCTTAACATATTCAAGGCATGTATGATCACTGCTAACTCCAAATCATGCGTCAAGTAGTTCTGCTCATGCTCATTAAGTTTTCACGACTCATGGAACACCACCTATCCGTCTTGCATAAGGACCCCACCAAGTCCCCTCTTGTAAGCATCTATGCATACTACAAACTCCTTATCCAGATTTGAAATATTTAACACTGGGGCGTGTGTCAACAACTACTTAAGCTGCTCAAAACTAGCCTCACACTCCTTTGTCCATTCAAACTTCTTACATTTCCTCTGCAATGATGTGATATGATAAGAAATCTATGAGAAGTTCTTGATGAATCTCCTATAACAGCTTGCCAACCCCATGAAAAATATCACCTCATACACATTCTTAGGATCTACCCACTTCATGATGGCCCTTATCTTTTCTGGATTTAATACAATGCCCTTCTTGCAGACAACATGTCCCAAGTAGTGTACCTCAGTCTGAAAGAAACTATACTTCCTGAGCTTAGCATACAACTGATGCTCTCTCAACAACCTCAATATTGCTACTAAATGCTCGACATGTTCTTCCTCATTTTTAGAATATACCAATATATCATCAATGAACATAATAACAAACTTATCCAAATACGAGTGCAACACACTATTCATCAAGCACATAAATGTAGCTGGAGCATTAGTCAAACCAAATGGAACTACAACAAACTCATAATTCACATGCATGGTCTGGAAAGTTGTATTGTAAATGTCCTCCTCTTTGATGCGTACCTGGTGGTATCAAGATCTCAAGTCGATCTTAGAGAACACTACTTCTCCCTTCAACCGTTCAAACAAATCATCGATCCTCGGTAATGGGTATCTATTCTTGATAGACACTTTTTTCAACTACCTGTAGTCAATTCATAACCTAAGAGTTCCATCTTTCTTCTTCACAAAAAATACCGGTGCACCCCAAGGTGACACACTTTGCCAAATGTATCCCTTGTCCAACATTTCCTTCAACTACAACTTTAACTCTACCAACTTAGGTGTGCTCATCCTATAAGGTGATTTTGATGGTGGCACTGCCCCTAGCACTAACTCAATAGAAAAGTCTACCTCCTTGTGAGGTGGAAACTCTGAGATGTCCTCTAGAAATACATCCTTGAACTGCTGTAGAACTGGGTACCTAATCAACACATTTGCATCCTCACCTTCCTTACCCTTGTCACTAGACATGTGCACTACAAATAACATACACCCTTTCCTGCAACTACGCTTTGCTTGCATAGTTGTCACTATCCTAACTGATGTGGATTTCTTTTTACCATGTAAGGATCTTGGTTCCCCATTTTCATCAACAAACTCAATGGCTTTGTCATAACATTATACCTTGGTTCTATGAAGATACAACTAATCCATGCCCAACAACATACTGTATGATCCCAACAATAATACATTCAGATGTGCTGCAATAGGCATACCATTCAAATCAAATGCACAAGATCTTACCTAATTATGAAATCAATTCTCTGTACCAGTAGCCAACTACACTAACCAAGATTCTGCATGCAATTCCTTACTCAAACCACACTTATCCACCAATTCAGGACTAACATAGCTATAACTAGATCCAGGGTTAATAAAAATAGAAATAACTTGATCACAAATCTTACCGTCCATCTCAATGATAGATGCCTAGTGCTTTGCCTGTTTGTTGTCCACAACTGCATAAATATGAGGAATTCTCTATCCAACATCCCCAATAGTCTGCGTCTTAGGCCCACCACCTTGATTTTGCAGACAAACTATCCTAAGGTGTTCCTCACCACATGTCCAACACTCCAACCATCTAGTACCATTACCTTTATGCTACTGTTGTGATCCATGTCCCTGTCTAGCTGCATAAAACTTCTTTTGAGGTACCACATTTCCTTTCTCCTCTATATTTTGAGGCCTTTCTCTCTTAGGCTACCATTTACCTTTACCTTTGTCTTTTCCTTTCCACCCTTGCTGAGATTCATTCTTACACTTTGACTGTTCATATCAATGCTTCAATTTTCTAATAACTTCCTCAAGTGACTGAGGCTCATCATACTTGATCCAATCTCTAAATGATAATGAAAAACCACTGATAAATACTTGAACTTTATCCTTCTCATCTGTAAGATATGATAGATACCTCAATAGCTCCAGAAAATTGGTCGTGTACTCTTCAATATCTGTCATTGAACCCATCTTCAGCTCATGTAATTCTTTTCCCTTACTGTGATTGTACCTTTCTGACAAGTACTTATTCCTGAAAATCCTCTTGAACCCATGCCAGCTCATGTCATCTATCCTAATGTCTTTGACCCGCTTCACATCTTCCCACCAAATGCATGCTTTACCTTTCAAGCTGAAGATAGAAATTCCGACCTTCATGTTATCTGTGTACTCATGCAACTCAAAGAATTTGTTCATCCTGATTATCCAAGCCTTTCCATCTTCCAACTTCTTCACATCTCCATCAAAACTAGGTGGCTTTGATTTCTTAAATTCATCTAGCACGTATCCCCTATCACTCCTCCTATAAGGATGATAACGATGACGATCATGATGCCTGTCAGAGCCAAAACTAGAATAGTACCTGTACTCATCACCCCTCCTATCCGGAGTGTCCAACAACCTGCCATATCTCACCGTGTCAGCTCTATCTGACCTGTGTCTACCAGGAGACCTACTGCCATATGCCCCATTAGTTCTGGCTGATTCGAAGTGGCCCTTGTCGGTGCAATTCTGACAAAATTTGAAGGAGTATTGCATTAATCTCCGTTTGTTTCTCTTGTGCCGATATGATCCTATCATTATCTGCCTTACAACTCCTTATTTCTTCATTCAAGCTTCTCAACATGTCTACCAAATAAGAAGAGTGCCCACCACGCTACTCATCCGATTCATAGGGAGAGTCCTTGTAGTCTACCATCTTGCTATTCATTTTGACCTTCTTCCTACAAGGCATAATATGTCAGATAAACCAAATCATAACAAATCAACATACCTTAGTATAATTTGGGGAGGCTACCTCATTTGCAAGATCATCCAAATCAACGTGATACATGTATAACATAATCATAACAACATATGATATATAAAAATCAGTGCATCAACACATAAACATCGTTTTAGTTATAATCCAGTCATTAATGCATGACCGTATCGACTACACATACCATGACCTCATGCATGATAAAAACAACCATTACACCATTGTACACATGGCCACATGCAACCATCAACATGCATAAGCAATGCGTAATCAACCACGCATACGCATGAACACATGTAATCAAACATAAGCAAACAATACTTGTAACCAAACTTACAAGACTGATACATGTAACCAAACATACATGAATGTAACCAAGCAACATATAACAACATGTAAGTGACAAGACCCCTGAGAACCATGCCAAAACTTCAGGCCACTTTCCCTTGGGTCCCACTGAAGTTTTTGATCACTTGAATTATGGACGCTTTCATGCTATGGGCATGCCAGCATCCAGGGACCTTTGGACACTCTCACAGGGCTGCAAGCTAGCGTCTAGGACCATTTTGTCCAGTTTTGTGCCAATGTCCTCGAGATTTGAGCCACTTTTTCAGGCCTAGAGCCCATGTCACTGCCCAGAATGGAATGTCATCTTCAAAGTAATGAAATAACATGGAAACAATGATGCAAAAGAGATTAGTTAAACAAACCCTTAACCAGCCCCCACTAGCCATGACAGGCATTTTGTCAAACACATTGCAACCATGTAATCTACAGGTGCAAACAACATATTTAAACATATGGATCTCGTACTTATTTGAGAATCCCTAAGAACCATTGTTCCCTCATGTCATTTACTACATTATCATCTATTACGTCATAGATACACTTTCCATTCATTTACAAGTAAAATCATGATGAGAGCCATACATAGTTGCTGTCATAAAACATATACATAACCAGCGTAGTAACAACATAAATACCATAAATACATCAACCATAGAATCCACATATAAACCAATACATTTACACATGAAAACCAAAGGGATGAATTTCTCATTAATCAATATAGAAATCAACTGGGGATGGGACTACCACATTCCACTCGACCATAGATTGGCTTAGCAAAATCTCTCTTCAACCAATTACCCTCGTGCCATATTCCAAGCATGAATGTAGGACTCACCAACCGAAAAGAACCAAACAAGCATGGATGCTACTGGAGTTCTCCACCTACACCGTGAGGAATTTGAGTGCCTCCAAGTCTCTTAGGATTTACCATAATCCACATTCTGATCCAGGGATCACTAGGCCCTACACCAAGACCCATTCTCTAGGCTTCACGTACATCCCATCCTGAGACTACTAGGCCCAACGGAGAGCAATCCACCTCTTGGATTTACCGTATATCTAGCCATTCACTGGCAAGGATTCCTGGCCCACAAAGGCACACAATCCTGGCTTTACCGTAACCCATAGTCTGGCTCAGGGGTTACTAGGCCAGTTGCTTTACCGTGATCCACAGTGCGGTTCAGGGACCTCTAGGCCATGTGTTTGTCATTTCGGAGATCCACCCCACTTAGCTTCGAATCCATTCGACAATACGACTCAGCTGAAGTATGAGAACCCATCTCATCAAGGCTATCAGGAAATGAAAAGGCTAGGCTGAAGGACACTGCCACACCTGGCAAAACCCATGCCATTAAAGTTTAGAACCAGATGCAATACCATGCATGCCAAATATAGCAAGGAAAATACACATGAAAATTGATAACTACAAAGAATCTTGTTGTAGTTTCTTGATCTTGCCTTTCCTTGCTTAATATTTGATTCCTCTTGCATTTCTTGATCCAATGCCAAAATGCTCCAAGAAAACTCTAAGTGTCCAAGAGTGAGAGAGAGAGAGAGAATAATCAGAGAGCTCCAAAACTGAACTGACAAAAGGTTCATAACTGATCCTTAGAAGCCTTTTTATTAATAAGGCCTCTATTTTCTTCATTTTCCATTATTTTCCTTCAATTTCCTCCTTACATGCAACTTGTGACATTTCACCTCCCTTTTCTCTTAATTTCCATTATTTTCATAAATAAATGTGCCAAAAATGTCATTTTTCCTTTCCAAAGCCTTAGGCATTGCTTTTGCCAATTTCCTTAGCCATAATAAACCAAATGAACACCCCTAGGATGTGTTGTCCAACATTCAACTTGGAATAAGTGTTCCATCAACTGTGGTTATTATTTTTAACTTTTATTACATGGAATTTTCACCAGGGCTGTTAATTTAGTTTTTGAGAATGAAGAGATCAAGAGGAAAATTAAAGAGCTACTTGACAAAGGGGTCATTAGGCCTAGTACATCTCCTTGTGGGTATCCTATTGTTTTGATTCCAAACAAAGATGGTACATGGCACATGTGTGTGGATTTGATAGCTTTGAACAAGACCACAGTAAAGAATCACTATCCTCTTCCTCACATTTATGATTTGCTAGATGAGTTAAAGGACATTGTTTATCTCATTAAGTTAGACTTGAGAAGTGGTTATCATCAGATAAGGATTGTTGAAGGTGATATTTGGAAGATTGCTTTCAGGACAAAACAAGGTTTGTTTGAATGGTTAATTATGTCATTTGGGATTTGCAATGCACCTGCAACATTCATGAGAATTATGAATGATGTATTGTGACCATTCCTTGATGATTTTTTCTTAGTTTATTTAGATGACATATTGATTTTTAGTAAGACTCATGAAGAGAAGATCAAGCATGTGAAACAAGTTCTAGATGTCTTGAAAAAAGGAAAATTCAAATTTAAATATGTCTAAATGTGAATATGAAAAAACCTCTTTTGTTTATTTAGGTCATGTTATAGGATGGGGTGAATTGAATATTGATCCCTCAAAAGTTGATGTTATTATGAATTCACCCAAACCCAATAATGTAACAGAGGTTAGGAGTTTTTTGGGAGCAACACAATATTGGAGGAAGTTTATTTCTAACTTCTCATCTATTGCAACACCATTACATGCTTTGACGAGTGTGAAGGAGGTATTTCAGTGGTGAGGTAAGCAGAAAAAAATCTTCGACACTTTGAAAGAGAAAATTAGTACACCATGATTTCTAACACTTCCAGATCTTAAGTAGCAATTTGAAATTCAAACCAATGCAGGCGAATATGCTACGAGGCAGTTTTGATGCAACATGGCAAGGAAATTTGTTATTATTTTGAAACCTTTACCAATGCAGTGATTAACTATCCAACTTATGATAAAGAGTTGTATGCTTCGGTATAAAACATGAAGAAATGGAAGCATTATTTGATGGGAAAAGAAACGATTATTCATACTGACCATCAAACTTTGTAATATTTACAATCACAAACCAAGCTACAACAAACTATAAATTTCAGGTGGATGGGATTCCTACAACAATTTCATTTGGTAATTAGGTATAAGAAACATGTTACAGTTGAACAAACTGCAAATATGTTCTTCCAAAATGTATGGGTTTGTTTTGGGTTACCTACTTCTATTATTTCTAATCAAGCTTCTTGATTTGTCGGGAAGTTTTGGTCAAGTTTATGGGAACTCATGGAGACCAAATTGAAGAAGAGCACACAATTTCATCCACAAACTGACAACAAACCAGAATTAGTGAACAAAACAATAGTGCATTTCCATTGAGGATATTGTGGTAAGCATCCTAAACTTTGGGATGAACATTTGCATTACATCCAACATGCCTACAATCATGCCAAGCATTCATCTACACAAGTATCTCCATTTGAATCTTGTTTGGGTTATTTTCCAAAGTCTCCTTTGGATTTCATCTTTGGTAAAGATATTGTAGTATATGGACATAGTGATGTGGACAAAGCCAAGAATTTCATTGAACAAATTCAACTAATGCATCAAAGGGAACAAGAACAACTAGAGAAAAACAAAGACTAGTACAAAACAAGACATGAAACGCATCAGGTTGATCATGATTTCCAAGTGGGAGATCAAGTTTGGTTATATATCAACAAGGAAATACTACAAGGTGAAGGTAAAAATCTCAAGCCAATTAGATATCGTCGTTTCAAAATTTTGGAGAAAATTGGTAATAATGCTTTTTGATTAGATTTTCCACCTTACATGCATATTTATTCTGTTGTGAATGTGGAAAACATGAGATTATATGAGCCTCCAATGATTGAATATAATTAAGAGAATGTTCAGATTCCATCTATAGAATATTTTTCTCCTAAATATTTAAATGAGTTGCAGGAAGACTCAATTCTTGATAGATGGATAAGGACTCCATGTAGAGGCAATAAGGAATATCTTTGAGTGGGGCTCAAAGATACTAATCCAAGTAAATCAAGGTGGATTGAGATTGAGAAAGTGAGGGATTTGTACCCTCACTTACTTACTAAGTAAAAATAAACTTTTGGTGGTCCAAAAGCTTCCAGTGGGGAGGAATGATCTAGGGGATTAAAAAATATGTTTTAAAATTAAAGTGCTCAGAGTCTCCCAAAATTAGTTCCAAATCATAGATCTCATCATTATGATTCAAATGATGCTTTAATCACTTCAATATGACTTCGTATGAGAAAGTTATCATGTTCTGAAGTTTTTGGCAAACAACTAAAAAGTTAATTTGCAGGGTTGACTAGGTAGCTAACTTGGTAGATTGTTGATGATGTGGCATAGATGTCGGCAGGGTGTCTATACAAAACAAATCTAATCAGAACTTGACACATGGCATGGTCATACGTCGGAAATTGGCACAATTTTTTTGGTTGCCAAGTTTTGTGTTGGAGCCAATTAGAGGGCACCATGTGGCCCTATGATAAGGTGCTATGTGGCCCTAGAAGTTTGTCCAGAAATTTGTTTGATCGGCCAATGTTTGGTCTAAAATGCGGATGCAAATTAGAGTTTCATTTACTATCAGTCCGAGTAAGTAAACTTCGAGGATCATCCAATATATATGGACTTAGAGACAAACTAAACTAAGCTAGGTGAAGAAATGCCAAAGCTCCCTTACAGGAGGTCTTTCATTGGGATCTCCAACACCTGTTTAGTCGTTTAACAAAATGAAATCTAAATACATTGTGACAAGTGTAAGAAATATTAAAGCTCCCTTACAGGAGACTATTCATTAATATTTCTAATTATCTTAATCAACAAACTATTTAAACTAATGAAATCAAACATTAAATAACAAATCAGATTCATTGAAAGAAACATTAATGCTTTCTTACGAAAGATCATTCGTTAATATTTCAAACATATGAACCTAATGAAATTTACAAACAAATATAAAATGAAAGCTTATCAAAACAAAAGTGTACTTGCTAGACAATGGGGGCCCTTCTAAGGATTCACAAGAACATCAAAAGAGAAGTCAAATGTAGAAGATCAAAGAAGTTCCATTTTATTTATGATCAATTGCAAATTGCAATTACAAGTTCTACATTCCAAGGGGTTCTAAAATCTCCATTACAGTGATTCTAAATTCTAACTTCTCATTACAAACTTATAAGATCCTAAGGTTCTAAGTTCTAACTTCTCAATTCTAAATTCTAAATTCCCAAAGTTACAAATGAAGGAGATAACACTCCTATTTATATAAAAGTTATGATAAAAAACTCATAATGATGATCCACTATTCCCTCTTCAAATCCACATATCTCTCAACCAATGGTGACACATAACCCTATCCTCCATGATCTTTCCCATGAGGTCCATGAGGTTCATGATCTTCTCAAATTAGAATTTGTACCTAGAGTGCCACATAAGGGTGCCTTATAAGCTTCCTTTGTACCTACACATGTCAACAAACTCATTCCAATTGTTAGGTATAAGTATAAGCATATTATTTTTTGAAGTTTAACGACAAGTTCATTTAAAAATACTAAGAATGATTAATTTTTTGGAAAACACAAAGGTAACCCATATACCGATGAAAGTGAAGCAGATGTGATGACATGGTGGTGGAATAGAGGTGAGAAAATGTGTGAATGGAGTGAAAGTGGATGTATTTTAAGGATAATTCTTCGGCCCAACATACCCCCAAACTAAAGGTATTGCATGTCCTCATGCAATATATTACATTACTTTTTGATACTTGAGATTTGGCTTAAACTCTGCATGATATCATTTAATTAACTTTCACAAAGTGTTTTTGATGAACTGTAACTTGGTTGGTTCTTGTGTTTCAACCATATTTTGTTTGTTGCATTCAATTTTAATGTATGATATTTGCATATTGATAATGTGATTTTTATTGCAGAGTATTTTTTTTGGAATGCATCATGGTTGGTTCTTGTGTAACAACCATGATTGTGTTGGCATCCAATTAACTTTTAAATACTTTCTACAAAGCCATTTATATGATCATGATAATGTAATAGTAAATATATTTAGAAAGTATGTAGGTTTTAGAATGTGATATATGAATATGGAAAAATATGAATGTGACAAAGTATGAATGTAAATATATCCTCCCCCCAAATTGATGGTTTTGGCAGTTGTGTGAGATGAGGAAAGGAAGTTTTTTTTCTCCAAAAATTATCATTTGATTTCAAGGAATTAAATGGTTAAAAGTTAGAAAATATCATACCTCAACTTACCCTTTCAAAAATGGGTGAGAGTTGTGCATGTGTGGCTGCAAAATTATGATCATGGTCTTCTTTACTTGGTTATGAAAATGGTGGATGAAATCGAAAAAGTGAATCTTTTATTGTTTTTGCATCTGCTGCTAGATCTTTTGTTGAATGTTTGAAATTTGTTGTTGAATGTGGCTGAAAATGTGTAAGGCTGGGAAGGTATACAAAATTTAGAATTTACACTTCCCCCCAGCCTTATTTATTGACTTGTCCTCAAGTCATTTACATCAAAAATTGAAAAGTAATGAAAGTAATTCTGCTTCCTCTACTATAAAATGATTGGTCTTCAAGTCTTCAAGTCTTCAACGCTCATTGGCACAATTCTTGTCATGTGAATAAATGTTTCGGTGTCGAACATAACAAGGAATTGTTAACTTAGTGGCCATTGATGGATGCCACTAGTCAAAATGAGAGCTCCCATCTTTAATGTGGATGAGAATCAAGTTGCCCTGAACACATCTTTCTAAGTATGAATGAATTTGTTTTTGTTGAATACTTAGAAGATCTGACGAACAAGGGACATTGATGTATTCCCTTGTTTATCGGCATGATAACTTGCCCTTAAGGCATGCAAGCTTCAAGGTGTTTTTAGAAAAATATTTAGACTCAAGGACTATGGACTCAATGGTGTATGGAAGCAAGGTTTTATTTGCAAGTGTAGGAAAAAGGAAACTAACAATGAATATGTAACGTGGAACAAAAATCTTGTAGATGAGCTTCGTTGGTTTTATTGGTGGGTTAACATTGATGAAAATGTAATGAAGTGTATGTGGATTGTGAGGAATGGATAATGTCTCTTGCTGGGAAAAAGTGAATTTTGGCATGCAAAATCTCAAAATTAGCAAATCTGCTCCTTAATTCTGGACTTTTTGCTAAAATTGCTGAGTTTGATTAGCATTGAACAGCTATCTGTAGATGTCGAATTCAAGTGTGGATAGGTATTTCACCATCCTTGTACATTTAGGAACAAACCCAAGCTCTTCGAATTTGCTAAGCTGTCATGCAACATGTCAAACCATTAAGCTATTACAGGAAGTTGCAAAAACATGTAATTTTCTGGAAATTTTGTTATGTTCATGGACTTGTTATTTAGAATTTCTCATGAAATTAGTCTTTTGAAGACCAATAATGTGCACATTTAGTTTCCCTAATGATCAGTTGATCATCCGAAATCTGCAAAAAAAAACTTGGCATAAAAATAACATTAGCGTGTTCATAAAGGAATGGCCAATTCCTTGATGATTCTTACGCAAAAATTAATGCCAAATGAAACGGATTAAGGAGAATCAAAAGCGTAATTTTAGTCCATTTCATGATGTTTATAACAATCCATTTTTATTAAATATCCATGAAAAATAACTTAACTATTGTTTTGATTTATTTATATTTTTTAATTGTTTTTTTTAACATAAAATCTATTAATATATATTTAAAATAAATCTATTATATAACGTTCATTTGATGCATTATTTGTATAATGTATTTAAGTAAATCACAATCTATAACATCAAACAACAACCCAAAAAAAAAAAAAACAACAAAACAAATGGTTTGCATGTCTTTTTCAACACTAGTCATATCAATACAAGTGTGAAAAGTCATCATCATATCTAGAGACTCGAATGAAGAATATGGCATCACCAATCCTCACATATAAATTCAGATGTCTAACATCCCACTCACCTCCTTGATCTCTAACAACCCACTCACCTCCACAAAACAAGGCACCATAATGAAGCAAATTAATGAAGAAGTAGAAGCACGACAAGATGCGACAACAAAAATAAAACTGTTCACGAAACTGGAACAAATGGTTTCACCGAGCCGTTTTGTGCCCAAGCCATATTTACCTCAGCAATGGGCTCTACCAAGAAATGCTAGACCTATGGATGAAATAAATATATTTCAACTCTTATTAATCGAAGGAAAAATGAACACAAGGCAACCAAATGATATACAATATATTTAATGAAATCTAGAGGGGGAATACATCAACACCGAAATAAGCATGGATGAAATTCTATTTGATTTGCTGGGCAACTTTTACCTATTGAAATAGTGAAGCATACATCCTTTAAGAATCCATATTGACTAGCGGGCTTATATTTATTTGTACCATAGTTTTCACTCAAGCTGTGGGCAAATTTCTAAAATGGGAGTCGAGACCACTAAAATTGACTTCTGCTGGAAAAAAAAGCGATGAAGGTTTTATTTTCATTTAGAACAATTTCAGAGCTCATAAACAAAAAAACAAAGATGTCAGATACGCGTTCAAAATCGAGAGTCATAGTCCACCGTTCCTGAAGTTAAATGATTGGCACGTGTTTAAAGAAATAATGCTCCTGCGTTTCTATGAATGATTGAAGCAAAGGTTAAGGCATGATCAAAGATCTAGTTGGAGCAGCAGATGCCAAGATCGATATATTTTCTAATTAACAGCTTCACAAAATCTACATGCAATCATGAAATCCCTTAAATCGTTCCACAAAATCTGTATGCAATCATAAAACTGCTAAAAATGGATCAACAGAAAGAAGATCAAATCAAGACTTTAGCAATGGCCCTTCGTTTCTGAGCGCTCTTATGTAATCACCGTCAAAGTGACAATGCCTCTTCTCGCGTAGCTGTTTGGCGATCACTCTGTTGCAAGAAAGCATAAGCCAAGTCAAAAAATTCTCTTATGCACTTCCCAATACAGCTCCAGTTCTGAAGCTCCAAAGCTAGTCTCACAAGTTGGTTATTTCTAACTCACACAAGCTGGCTTCACACGCAGATGAATCTTTAGGTTGCGTGCTAGCATTCCCAGTGAATCCGACATGATATTGGAATTCTTACTGAGTGTAGGAACCCAATAATCCTTTACAACTCAAGTTCGACAGTTCACTAGCTGAACAAGTTTCACAGTTTACTCAAGCACATTCACACCAAACGTTTACTTAAGCATGAATGAAAGGGTCCCGAAGAACCATGATTTCCTCTCAAACTGTTAGGAATTCAAGGAAATGGTTTTTGTATTACGTAATTCATTTCGTCCTGGAAAAAACCCATGTTTTCATTTTTCCATATTTGTTTTGGTTTGATCACAAAACATGTTTCAAAACGACGTGTCAAAACTGCTGCATCTTCTAGTCGAGTTTCCAGTCAAAAGGGATGTCGAAATCATACCCAACTCAAGGGCCAAGTTGTTGCTCATTCTCTCGCCAAGTTTGACTGCTGTACAAGGTCAAAATACCAAGGAAATAAGCTTGAGTTTCTCTGCTGTGTTTTTGTTGGAGTCTAGGCTAGTGTCTTTTCAGTTTTATGTTGTGTGAGCATTTTCAATTTTATGGCTGTACATGTTGCTTGACGGAGTATCTCCTATGCAGAGGCTTTTAGTAGTTTGGCTAACACTCAATTTCTATGAGGTGGAAGATATGCTGCATTCGATCCCACAGAAAATTATGCATGCTCATCATGCGATTGACAAATGGAATCATGCATACAATAGTTCAGATGGCAAGATAGAATGGCGTGATTTGTGTCAACAGATCCATATACACTAACAGATTCATATTTCACCAAAGGAATACATGTGAACGTTCGCAACACAGAATCTCATTGTGATACCCTTGAGTTTTATTAACTTTGTCTACACTTACGCACTTTTCAAAGATCTCCTTTTGGATTTTCGATGGCTTCTAGTTTGGGAGAGAGGTTCGAGTTTGCAAAGATACATCTTTGTAAAGCATCTCCTCGCTATGGCCATATAGCTTGAATATGGGATCGACCCAACTAATCCAACAAAAGCCAAAGAGATGTGAAACTAAAAGAATAACTTGGAAAAATTTAAACTTGGACTTGGATTTCTTAATCTCCAACAATCTAGAGTATATTAATCCTTTGTTTCTGGGAGAATCACGAGTCGTCTCCCCTGTTCCCTTATGATCTATCCCTGGGGAATTAATTCGATTAGATGATTTTTGGGTGATTTGAATGTCCCAACTCTGATGGGAAGGATAATGAAGAATGAGTTTAATTTGGATAAGCAGAAACAGAAGCAGAAGCAAGGCTATGGAGGATGAAGAAAGCAAAGTGGAATGAAAAGGCTATAGGACAACCTAAATAAACATAGGAAGTTTTAACACATTGATCAAATCACTAGGCTACAAATTTAATTTTTAAATTTTGAAATCGAAAATAAACAAATTAAAAAAAATGATTTCAATTTCTTATAATGTTGTAGTTTTGATGATTTGTGCAAATTCCTAGCAAGAGATTTTTATTTAATTCTAAAAATAAATCAATAGCGTGGATGAAGTGGCTCTTATTGTGCTACTGAATTTATTCATGAAAAATGATAATGATTTTTTTTTTTTTTTTTTTGAAAACAAGACTAAAAGAAAACCATATGAGATCTCATTTTATTTTGCTAATCTATTCTACCTTAACTCGAAAGTCTTTTTTTTTTTTTTCCTTTTATTTCCTAGGTAAAAGAATGCTTCCAATGAAGCCATCTACGGACTAAAAATTAGAAAATGCTCATATCAAGATTTCAATTTTTTACCTTATGATTTGCAAGCATGTGAGTAACCTGTCTTATTCTTAGAGTTGGTGCATGGTTCTTCTAAAATCAGTCTTCAATATTGTTCTTGCTCTCCAAGAAGTACTTGTTCAACATTTTCAAGTTTCTCATTTGTAGAAGAATTAGTAAGAAATGGGGGGTTTTAAAAAGACTGAATTTAAAACTAAGTACGAGAATAAAAAATTCTCCAAGCTTGAACTGTTTTATGAATATCCTGCTATCACCAAGTTTCACAAGTTAGTCCATAAAAAGAAATTGCAATAAAAATGACTTCCTAAGTCTATCTCTAAGTGATCCTCATCGGCAACGATGCCAAAATGTTTGGTCTAAAATGCGGATGCAAATTAGAGTTTCATTTACTATCAATCCGGGTAAGTAAACTTCGAGGATCATCCAATATGTAGAAATTTCCCACTATAGATCACCTGGTAATGCAATGTACTAAAGAAAAACACTTGATCTACTTCTACAACAATTGAGCGGAAGCTTAATCGAACATGAGCAACATAAAGCATGAACAGATATAACTGAGAATGAGAAGTAATCAACCATAACACAGAAGATATATCACTGGGGAAAGCACCAGCCTAAAACCCCAACTTTGTATTATCATACAAGTGGAAATCTTGTTCAAGTTACAAAAAGAATTAGCTCTCAAGCTATCCTACTCTCTCTGTAATCAAACAATACTTCTGCTGCTCATAGATAGTCAAAGGCCTCTATCTAACCTCTGGTCTGCCCTCCAAGACTCCTATTTCTCTGTGCAATTCTAATTGGGTTCCAGTGCAACCACTTGTGTGAATTGGCCTCTTCACACACTTACCAACCTCTGATCCAACTGCACAGTCTTGAAGGAGATAAATCCTCATCATGGATGATCTTCCTTTATAGGAAAAATATTCATCCAACTGATAGTACACTATCCCTTCTCTGATCTCAACTGGGTCTCTGTTTGAACTGACATGCATGAGTTATCCATGAGTGAATACTCAGTTATCTAAAATACAGTAGTTACATGCATGCAAGCATTAACTGATTGAACTCTCATTAAATCAACAAACTGTTAAATTAATCTAACTGGACTTGACTCAGTTAACTGAGCCAACTAATTACAACTCAATATTACAACTCATCCTTATCTCTTTAACTGATGGATAAATTCCTCAATTAATAGATAAACTGTTGCATGTCCTCACATAGACTTCAAGTTTGTTTTTTCTTAACTAATTAACTCAAGATGAATTCATTAATTAATTTACAAATTGTTGTTAATATCAAATTCGAATTTTACTTCCTATTTCTAGTCCAGAGACTGACTAAAATAGGAATCCATACTGAACTGCTAAAAGTAGAAATCTATTTTTAACACTTCCATTTTTCATTCCTTGTTGCTCAATCTAGCATTGGTACCCAAACTGCTATTTTTAGCAGTGCTATTTTTAGCACTTCTATTTTTAGCATTTTTTCTTGCCATTTAAACACTCCTTCTCAACAACAAAGGCTTCAACTCGAACCCAATCCTGTACCTCTGGAATGTTCTGCATGCAACACATCTACCAAGCGTGATTGCTCTAGCAACTCTTGGAACAAAAAAAACTCCCAACTGACCTCTCTGTTGGGATAGAAACATACTCTGATGTTGAAGCTCTACTTGCTGCTGACAAGTGCTCCCTCTCTGACCTCTGCGCTACTGCAACATCTCCATGCATCTCGCACCGTTGCACACGTCTTTGTGCCATCTTGCACTAGTGCAACACACTTGTGCCTCTCGCATTGCTGCAACCTGCTAACTCTGCGCTGTCTTGGGATTCCTTCACTGTAGCTCTCTCTACCACTCCATTTGCATCTGTCTCTACCCAATCAGTCAATCTTGCTACTCCTCATTGGCGCTCTTGTAGCAAAGTTGAATCAAGGAGGTTGGGTACCTCAAGGATCCTTCCCCTTCTCCTTGGGACGATCATTCCACATTGCCCCACCTCCTACCTAGAGGTATGGCTGCATGTGATCCCTCTGCCCACCTAGCTCGAAGTTCCCCCCTACTGGAGGTCTCTGCATGAGTAGATGTCTCTACTCGATCTCCTCTCAGCTTCCCTTGTTGTGGTTGCTGCACAACCTCCTAAATTTGCTACACCAATCGTGGCTCCTCCACAATCGTCTGAGAGTTCTTCTGGCGCTGCATGTTGAGAGGTAATATACTCTCCCTCTCAACCACCAAGTCTCCATTAGTTGCCTTGCTACTCAAGGCTTTGCATGCATCTTGAACCTCAAGAGCATACAAGTTCTTGACCCGTGAACCGATCTGCTTCACCTGTCTAGTGATGATGTGTCTAAGGAAAACCTTTCCCTTACTGAAGACTACATCATAGCCTTTTTCTTTCAGCATCGCGATCGACAACAAGTTTCTCTTCAGTCCTAGTACATACTTGACATCAGTCAGGGTAAGGCGTGCTCCATGCTCCCTCTGAAAAATAACCGTGATTACACCTGAGACACTATACTTTTCATCATTACCCATCGCTATGAGTATTTGGAGATCTTTCTCCTCCAAAGTACTGAACAAAACCTTGTCGCCGGTCATGTGGAAAGAAGATCCACTGTCAAGAAACCAACCACTTCCCACCATGGATGAAACCATGCATATAAAGAGTGTGAAATCCAACTCGAATTGTGAAGCAAGTGCTTCACCTTCAGATCCTTTCCTGGATCCCTTCTTGGTATTCCTCTGTGGACAATTTGTAGCAAAATGGCCCACCTCATGACAACGAAAGCATCACACTTTCAATTTGTCAAACTTCTTCCCACCATGGGAAGAACTGGATTCAGAAAGAGAAATCTTCTCCTTCCCCTTCTTACTTGCTAAGGCACAATTTTCTTCATCCTCCATGGATGAAGAACCATCTCTGGTGCTTCTTCTTATCTCCTCCTGCATCAAATCCGACCAAAGTCATTCCCAATCTGGCATTTTCTCTCTTCTATTAATCGAGTCCTGGTAGCTATGCCAGCTCTTAGGAAGATTAAGGAGTGCAAGACTCACCATGTCATCATCAACTGTCACAATCCCTACACTTCCAAGCTCATCCCTGCATGTGGCGAGCTTGTTCAGATACATAGAGATCTTGTCGCCCTTTTCACACTTGATCTTTCGAAGTTTTTCCTTCAGTGCTAGCTTCCTCTGATCACTGCTATTCTAATATAGATCTTTCAATGTTTTTCACATTGAAAATGGTGTCTCCTTCCATGGAGACTCAAGACTATGTGATCTCGAACTCCCTCTAGAAGGATTCTCCTTGCTCTAGCCACACATTTCTTCCATTCAGCCAACTCAGTAGTAGCAGTCGGCTTGGGGACCTCTTGATCAATGAAGTCCTTTAGACCATTATCCTGTAGTACCGCTTCCATGTGATCCATCTAAGCTATATAATTCAAACTGCCATCAAGGGCATATTCGAGTCTCAAACCATAGAACGCCATAGGTGAAATAGAGATGTGATAAGAACTCGATTTCTATATTCAGGAATCACAAACTTCAACTTCTCCCTTCTTGTATACTGTTCTTCCTTGATCACCTGTGCTCCGATACCATGTAGAACTTTTTCTACAAAACCTCTCTCTGATACCATGTAGAAATTTCCCATTGTAGATCACCTAGTAATGCAATGTACTAAAGCAAAACACTTGATCTACTTCTACAACAATTGAGCGGAAGCTTAATCGAACATGAGAAACATCAAGCATGAAAAAATATAACTGAGAATGAGAAGTAATCAACCATAACACAAAAGATATATCACTGGGGAAAGCACTAACCTAAAACCCCAACTCTTTATTATCATACAAGTGGAAATCTTGTTCAAGTTACAAAAAGAATCAGCTCTCA
Source organism: Pinus taeda (assembly GCA_000404065.3). Classification (NCBI taxonomy): domain Eukaryota; kingdom Viridiplantae; phylum Streptophyta; class Pinopsida; order Pinales; family Pinaceae; genus Pinus; species Pinus taeda. Next base: position 213,330 of record APFE030475663.1, on the reverse strand, counting down.
AGCTATCCTGCTCTCTCTGTAATCAAACAATACTTCTACTGCTCATAGACAGTCAAAGGCCTCTATCTAACCTCTAGTATATCCTCCAAGCCTCCTATTTCTTTGTGCGATTTTGATTGGGGTCCAGCGCAACCACTTGTGTGAATTGGCCTCTTCACACACTCACCAACCTCTGATCCAACTGCGCAGTCCTGAAGGAGATAAATCCTCATCATGGATGAGCTTCCTTTATAGGAAAAATATTCATCCAACTGATAGTACACTGTCCCTTCTCTGATCTCAACTGGGTCTCTGTCTGAACTAACATGCATGATTTATCCATGAGTGAATACTTAGTTATCTGAAATACAGTAGTTACATGCATGCAAGCATTAACTAACTGAACTCTCATTAATTTAACAAACTGTTAAATTAATCTAACTGGACTTGACTCAGTTAATTGAGCCCACTAATTACAACTCAATATTACAACTCATCCTTATCTCTTTAACTGATGGATACATTCCTCAATTAATATATAAACTGTTGCATGTCCTCACATAGACTTCAAGTTTGTTTTTCCTTAACTAATTAACTCAAGATGAATTAATTAATTAATTTACAAACTGATGTTAATATCAAATTCGAATTTTAATTCCCATTTATAGTCCGCGGATTGACTAAAATAGGAATCCATACTGAACTTCTAAAAATAGAATGCTATTTTTAGCACTTCCATTTTTCATTCCCTGTTGCTCAATCCAGCACTGGTACCCAAACTGCTATTTTTAGCATTTCTTGTTGCCATTTTCAACACAATATATATGGACTTAGAGACAAACTAAACTAAGCTAGGTGAAGAAATGCCAAAGCTCCCTTACAAGAGGTCTTTCATTGGGATCTCCAACACCTATTTAGTCATTTAACAAAATGAAATATAAAGACATTGTGACAAGTGTAATAAATATTAAAGCTCCCTTACAGGAGACTGTTTATTAATATTTCTAATCATCTTAATCAACAAACTATTTAAACTAATGAAATCAAACATTAAATAACAAATCAGATTCATTGAAAGAAACATTAATACTTTCTTACGAATGGTCATTCGTTAATATTTCAAACATATGAACCTAATGAAATTTACAAACAAACATAAAATGAAAGCTTACCAAAGCAAAAGTGTACTTGCTAGACAATGGGGGCCCTTCCAAGGATTCACAAGCACATCAAAAGAGAAGTCAAATGTAGAAGATCAAAGAAGCTCCATTTTATTTAGCATCAATTGCAAATTGCAATTACAAGTTCTACATTCCAAGAGGTTCTAAAATCTCCATTACAATGATTCTAAATTCTAACTTCTCATTACAAACTTATAAGATCATAAGGTTCTAAATTCTAACTTCTCAATTCTAAATTCTAAATTCCCAAAGTTACAAATGAAGGAGATAACACTCCTATTTATACAAAAGTTATGATAACAAACTCATAATGATGATCCACTATTCCCTCTTCAAATCAACATATCTCTCAACCAATGGTGACACATAACCCTATCCTCCATGATCTTCTCCATGAGGTCCATGATCTTATCCATGAGGTTCATGATCTTCTCAACTTCGAATTTGAACATAGATTGCCACATAAGGGTGCCTTAGAAGCTTCCTTTGTACCTACACATGTTAACAAACTCATTCCAATTGTTAGGTATAAGTATAAGCATATTATTTTCTAAAGTTTAACCACAAATTCAATTAAAAATACTAAGAATTAATAATGTTTTGGAAAACACAAAGGTAACCCATATAATGATGAAACTGAAGCGGATGTGATGACATGGTGGTGGAATATAGGTGAGAAAATGTGTGAATGGAGTGAAAGTGGATGTATTTTAGGGATAATTCTTCGGCCCAATAGCCAACAAGTCTCTGCTGGGTTCAAACCCATGACCTCTAACTACACAAACCACCACCCAACTAATCAAGCTACTAATGTGCTTATTACACCATACGGGTGAATTCAAATTTAAAGTTTAAGTGGTTTGGTTTTGGTAGGAGGGGGTGGGGCGCATGGCCCTAGCACCAGGTTTCATGGTTACCACATGTCCGAGTGCCAAGCGGAGAGTGTGGGTCATGAGGCACTTGGCCCATGCCTGAGCCCAGGTCTTATCACTCCACATATAACCGTGGGTGGGAGTTTCAAAAGGGTTGGCATGTGGTGCCCAACCTAAGACCACATGGGCCATCATATGAACAAGAGTGTAGAGTTGACCAGTGCATGGCCTCTGGCCATTTTGAACGCCACATGTTCAACAAAAGGGTAGAGAAATAGGGGTGTGGGAGTAATTTTAAACATCCAACATTTTGCACCATTTATGGTGGAATCAGTGCTAAAGCCACGCCAAATTATCGCCTGGCAGATCCACCAAAGGAGGAATTTGTTGCCATTTTAGCGAGTTTTGCAAATTTTTCAGAGCAGATAACATGGAAATGAAGGAGGAGGCCTAACTAGGTCATTTTCAACCTTTTTCAGCTCAAGAAGAGCCTACAAAGGGGTTTTTGGGTATTCTAGATACAATGGAAATGTTATTTTTGCAATTTGGGCATTGTATGTTGATGTAATTGATATTTTGAGCATATAATATAAAGGGACACCATTGGAAGCTGGACCCAAATACGTAGCCCAGGAGTGGTGACCTTCAGCATCAAATTGTTGTTTTGTGATGCTGCGTGTTGTCTGTTTTTCACTGTTTAAATCTACAAATATTAACTAAGTTTATTAGTTTATGTGCTTTTGAAATTTCTATATGTTGCCATAAGACATAAACTAGCTTGCAAACTTTTCAAGAAACCTTCAAATTTTTAATTACACATCAGCGTGAAAAGCATTAATGATGTATTCTTGATGATCATAATCTCTATTTTGGGGGCTTATGAGCAAGTTGTAGTTGGTGTTGGGTATATGGCTAGAACAGGTTCCTAGAAAGGTTTTATGTGACTGGATTGATGAAGGGTTGGAACAGGGTATGGACACAATATGATAGGCTAATGATAGTATTATGACAAAAATAGTTTGATTACTTTGAATACCTATTTAGAAGAGCAAGTGGATCCAGTTTGAAATATTATGAAAAGTAGTCCACAAGAAGTTTAAGGAGGAGGTGGGTGTCGAGTCTATTGAGGTTGGTTCCTCAATCAGGTTGAATCTTACAACAAGTCGAAGCTTTCTCATCTCTTAGGTTGGTGCCTGAATCAAGTTGTAGCCTATGGTGAGTAGTTTCTTACACATTTTCATTGTTGGTGCCTCAATTGGGTTGTATCATATCACAAATAGTTGCTTGCATATCTTGGGGGTGAGTGCCTCAAGCAGATCAACGTATGCAACTCTATGTAACAAATTAGAGGAAATAAGAAGAATAATTTGTGGTTTTCTCCCATAAGGGTTTCCACACAAAACTTATATCCCCTAGTGTTGACATGATGGATTCTTGATGCATTGTTGATGTGATTATGGATTATTTATGCTTTGTTCTATTTATTGATGTGTTGCAAATGGTTATGGTACATTGCTACATAATTCCTTATTGGTAAAATGTGTTGAAATGTTTAAATTTCCACCACTCTAATTCATCTCCCTCTCTCTCAATGTGATCTTTGGTCTAACAAATCCAACAAAAGATTTCGACCACCCCCTCTTGGTTAAAGATCAGAAAGGCGTTGGGGCCCCAAAGTGAGTTACATTCCATTACATATAATCGACTTATATGATCTCTTGGCACACTCTAAGAAGGTGGGGATGAGTTAGATTTTAATATGTGACAAATTGTTGACTCCCTCCCCCTCATTACAACTCAGACAGGAGAGCGAGGGGGGGTGGGGGATGAGATGATGTTTTAACCATTGATTGAGATTTAAAAACTACCTAGTGCACTTTGTAAATTGTTGTTTATTTAAAAAATGGGTGTTCTGTAGCGATCCAAGGCTAAGCTCTCTTGGGCTTTAAGCCCATAGTTCTAGTCAGTGGTCATGTGTATCTGGGAGCTAACCATAAGGGGTTGAAAGACCATAAATTTGGCATTTGGGTGCCAAATTATATTGGAGGATTAAGGCTTTTACGAATGCCAAATTCAAAAGAAAAGGTTGAATGAATTACTTTTTTTTTTATAGCGTTTATAAAAGAAAATAAAATGACATAAAATGTGAGGGTTCTCACGAAGAACAAAGAGTGGAATTTGCTGTTAATACGAGTAGGACATGCAAATTGAACACAAGGAAGAGAGAGAGGAAGATGAGTAGCAGAGAGCTTTATAACAAATTTGAAATATAGTTGGATATTAATATGTTATGGAGAATGATGAGAGAGCTAATTGATTGATATCCAAAGTGGTTGTGAGGTGTTGATATGAAGATCAAAAATCTTTATAATTTGGTTATAGAAAGGAACTTTAATCAAGAGAAAACTAGAGAAGAGGGCAAGGGTGAGGAATCTTAATCAAATCAAAGAATCGAAATATATTGCTTACTACAAAGGAGAGTGCAACATATAAGAGACTTAAATAATAGGTTCAATAATATTTTAATTGAAATGGCTATGGATATGAGCTTGAAAATTAGATGAAAGAGGGATTTGAGTGGTTGGAGTAGGTTCAGATTAGGGGATTGGATTCTCCTTTAGGTTGGTACATGTAAATAGTAAGGAATTGGTGCCTACAAATAGTGGGAGCTGGTGCTTGCAAATAAAAGGGGGTTAGAGCCTCCAGTAGGTTGGTGCCTATATAAATTGAGTAATATGGAGTTCGTGTTGGCATTTACATCATAATAAAAAATAATTTGCAGTTTTCTCCTGAATGGGTTTCCACGTAAACTTCATGTGTTCAAACTTTACCTGATTGGTGCACCACTATATTATGAATGTGATTAGTTGTCTAAAGAATTGTTAAAAGTATTAAAATACTAATTCACCACCCCTCAATATTTTCCTAGTTTCCAACATATCTTTGGTCTCTAAATGAGGATGATTAACATTAAAAGGTTTTAACATTATGTGTCCTTGGACCTTGGATATGGTTAGGAGATCAAATCCAATAGTTATGCCTTAAAGGGGATTCTAAGGCCAAGAATGAAACCCTGAACCACCCCAAATAACCTTTCCACGAAATGCTTTTCCTTTAACTAGTTATAAGGGTACCATCAGCCATTTTTGGCACATGGTATGGGTCTTGCGGTCCTATACATCCTAATATGAATGCTCACATGATTTAAAATGTGTGTTCGCTTCTATTAAGTAATATGCATGCATTCTAAAGTGCATACACATGATTGCTCAAGAACACACACATTTTCTTAAGCACATATAGGAATGGAATGCATGCGTGTTCCTAAGAAATATGTTTTGGCTAACGTGAATGGTTATTCGAGGAGCAGTAGGGATATAGGATAATGAACATGTGCATATTCATATGAACACATGCAAATCTCTACACATCCCCTTACCACTTTATCAACCATGAAGTTAGTGTCAACACCAATCTAAGATATCGTAAAATAGACAAGAAACATAATTAATTTTACAATAATAATAATTTATCTTTAAAATTTGTTTTACTTGAAAATATTTAAAAGTAGAATTATGAATAAAGTTAAAATTATAATAAAATTTAGGATGTATTCTTAATTATTCGAGAATCATACCATTAATATTTAAGATATATGTTTTTTATATTTTAATTTGTATGCTATTTCAATCTAGATCTATCTTAAAATTGTATGAAATTTCTTTTCAAGTGTAAAATTTTAGGAAATGTTTGCACCTTAAGATATGTAATGCTTGTATGTAGTTGATAAATTCTAAATTGAGATGAATATAAGTTGGTTTAAAAATATACAAAATAATTGTGTTTAAAGGTGCTCTACAACCCTGGGGATGTGTAGGTGTAAATATTTTGTAAAGTCAAAAAATGAAAACATATAATATTATAATTTATATAAATATATGTGTCTATCAATATCAATGCAATGATCATTTCAATCATCAAAATTTTTGAGAAAAATTAGAGGGTATGACAAGTGAAGAAAAATTAGAGGATGAAAGAAGTGAAATATAATGAGAGTTTCAAATTAATTTTTTTCTTGGTTTCTTCCTAAGAAGAGAAAAGAAAAACCACAACTATTTGGATATCATCATCATTATCACTTTCATGCCTTTGCCAAGTAGAAATAAGGGCACTTGAATCCCACTATTCATCATCATTGTCACCGGCACTTGCATCCCACTATTCATCATCATTATCACTCTCATGCCTCTACCAAATAGAAATAAGGGCACTTGAATTCCACTATTTATCAAGTCTACACAAACATTTATTTTTTTAACTTTGAGTTGTTTCCTTTGGTTTAAGCCTCGAATTTCACTTCACCTAAGATAATTTTTTTCTACTAGCTTTCATTTTATTTAATGTCTTTTGCAAATTAATAATGTATTTGAAACTTACAATTTTTTCTAAAACTTAGTTGAGGTGTTTCCTTGTGTTCAAGACTGGAATATCACTGCACCCTAGATATTTTTTTTGAACCATCTTTCATTTTATTTAATGTCTTTTGCAAATTAATAATATTTATTTTTTTGTGTGCATATGTTGAATTCACAAAGCATCCAGGGTTATGTGGATGCGTTGTTTTTCAATGTAATTTGTTATTTATTTTATCATGATGTTATTTGTTATTTGATAATTTATATGGTAATTGTATAATCGTATTACGTAAACATGAAAAGGTAAATATAAATTTAGAGATTTAGAGATGCAAGATATTAATATTTGAAATTCCATTTATTGATAAAAAAAAAAGAAAAAAAAAGATGTAAGATGTAAATTTTAATTACTCTCGATTTTTTTTTTAAAGAGTTTGGTTTTAATTATTTGTGTAAAATTGGTTGTGTTAAAAGGTGCTTTACAATTAAGTATTATCAAAGGCCCAGAGGGATCAAATCAACCTTTCCTCAAGTTTTACACCTAAAAAAGAAATTAAAATTTGCAATAAATTACATGTTTATGTTTGTAAACCTCTTTTTTGCACCTCAAAAAATTTAATGTCTCTCGACACTTAGATCCGAAATTAAAATAAATATAAATTAATTTAAAGCTCAAATAAAATTATATATAAATAACTATATATAATAAATCCTAAACATTTCTAACCATAAACAAAACATTATCTTTTTAAAACTAATGATAACTTACTTATATATATATATATATATATAATATATATATATTATATATATATATATATAATATTATATATAAGCTGGGGCGGGACTCAACGGGGGAAGGGTAGCCCAAGACTTGAACCCAAGACTTTCGGTTGGATGAGACTTCATTTCCACGACCCTTGCCGCTTGAGCTACCCCATGTGGACAATTTTCAATCTTATATATTGTTAGCATTAAAATTTCTCTATATTCAAAATATATACTATACCCAAAGATTCGAATAAATATATATGCATATGGACTAACTTATATTATAAATAGCTTCTCCCGTGGATTGTAAATAACTTCTTAGTGCTATAAAGAATTAGTTTTATTGAAAAATATAACAAATTATTTGTAATATTTTTATTTTATAGTAGATAGAATTTTATTATATATAGTAGAATTACAATAATAATATTATAAATTTGTTGTTTGTGTGGTAGCTTACCTGTAATGATGATGGAAATCAATCTTACTAAACTAGAATGTTTTGGTTCAATCTTGTGTTATCTCTTGATCGAGGTGAGAAGTTGGACATACTAAAGATCTAGTCCTACCAAACTTAAAAAAAAAAAATTAAAATTAATAAACTTATTAAAATATTTAAGAGAAGTTGGACATAATAAAGATATAGTCCTACCAAACTTAAAAAAAAATTAAAATGAATAAACTTATTAAAATATGTGAGAAGAGCTTAGGCGTAAATCACATGAAAAAGACCATTGTCGACACGTTTCGAACCAACTAGTGTGGTTCATCATCCAAAGTAGCCGTTAATTAGCCGTTATGTAGCCGTTGGAGTCTCTGCTCAGTCTATTTAACATGCTAGGCCAGATTTGTTTATTCACTTGTCCTGATGATGAACCACACTAGTGGGTTCGAAACGCGTCGACAATGGTCTTTTTCATGTGATTTACGCCGAAACTCTTCTTATAAATTTGATGGATCACAGAAGCCTCAATTCTACACTTATTAAAATATTTAAGTAGTTGATACACTGTGAATTCGAATACTAATTAAATTCATTTAATATAATCTATGACAAAAAATTGTCCCTCACACTTGCATATCCTTCTCTCTCCATTCCCTCACACTTGCATGTCCCTCCCTCTCCATTTAACACCTTCAGTAATAACAATGCAATATGATTTTATTGATTTTAATAACAAGAATATGTTTTAATTATTAATTTTGCCCCCCACTAATATATAAATTTGTTATAACTAAAAATAAATTTTCTTTATAAAAAATAATTTTATAATATATTTAAAAAAAATTATTAATATATTTATATTAAAAAATCATCATAAAATTATACATAAAAAAATTTAACACCTTCAGTAATAACCAATGCAATATGATTTTATTGATTTTAATAACACGATATGTTTAAATTATTAATTTTGCTCCCACTAATATATAAATTGTTTTTAAACTAAAAATAAATTTCTTTATAAAAAATAATTTATAATATATTTTAAAAAAATTATTAATATATTTATATTAAAAAATATCATAAAATTATACATAAAAAATTCCCGTAAAAATAATTTTATAATATATTTAAAAAAATTTATTAATATATTTATATTAAAAATATCCTAAAATTATACATAAAAAAATTCCCGTGAAAAATATTTATTTAACAAAGGTTATTCAGAATATTTAAAATTTCACATTTTATTTAAAAAAAATTATTTCTTTATAAAATTAAAGAAAAAATCTTATTCCAAAAAAATTCCCATCTTTGAAATAGCTAATTCGTTGAATTTAAGGGCCCAGCTGAGGAAACCCTCAGCTTAAAAAACTTTGGACATCTAAATATTCCAATTTTGAAATGATTATACATCGAACTTGTTATAAGGTTAAGTCTTTTATTTGTTTACGAGTTATAAATCTTAATCAGAGATTTTTTTTATTAGTTATTTCTTTAAAATATTTTTAACTAATTATTATTATATTTTTATTGGAATAGAATGAGTGGTTCTGGTGAGATTTTTTTTTTATAGTTCTTAGATTGTTTTGTTAGTTTATCATCAGTTTGAAGCGGAAAATAATTGAATTGTAAAAAACTAAAAATAAACAACTAATAATTTTATAAACTATTTTTATTTGATAAAACTTAAAATACCATTTCATTTCATATATTCCAAAATGCAAAATAGATTCATTAACTAAATATAAGAAAAAAATAAAATACATAATTTAGACTAAATCAAAATTCTCTTGATAGGTAGAAATCAAAGTTTAAGAATAGTGTTAGGATCATTGATCCCTACATTATGGGTGTGCCTTGAGTTAAGTGCTAAAGCAATTCCATGTTGGCTTGAAAAATGCTATCTTTGTTATTCCCTCAAAGGACCAGCTTCTTGTAAAGTGAGTTTTTATTACCATTTGCTCCAAGGCTTTCAGTTGACTATTGTTGGAACAACATAGTCATTGCTAAGTCAATTTTGAGGTTAATACTCATGTTTGTTTGTTTGTTTGTTTTGTTTTGTTTTGTTTGTTTTTTTTTTTTTTTTCTATGTTTTTAATGAAAAAAGCTTGATTGTATTTACTACATAAAAGATATAAAAAAGTAGATTACATCTTGATATAGCTTGATAAAGAGATATAACCAACCCTGTACAAAACTGTAGAGGAAGGAAAACAAGACCTGATATGATGAGTGGCCAAAAATCCCCCATTAACAGGTGAAGAGACAAGAAGATATGTGCTTCAAAGAAGCAATCAACCAGAAGGGAGAAATAAAACATGAAAACAGATGGCGAAATAGAAAATCTAGAAAATTCCAGAACCCCGAAAGGGGTCACTTCTACCACCAGTAAGGGAAACTGCAAAATATACTATAAAACAGTATCATGGAAAAACATACCTGGGAATGCTGCGATAAAAAAAAGAGGTTATGTACCAGGGAGAAGGAATTCCTGAATGGAATAAGTTTCAGCTTCAATTTTTATATCCATATTCCAGTAGCCCATTTGAGAAAGGAGTCCTTTCTTTGATAATATATCAACTTGGGAATTTTGAGCTCTGTTGATATGCTGAATAGTATAGTCATCCTTCCTCCCCCAGAGAGAAATGATTATGTTCAACCAACCAAATAGATGTTGTTTTTAATATGGCTCTTCCATGCGACATGATCAATAATTATTTTGGAATCATCGAAAATCTGTAGAGATTGAATATTTAGAAAAACGCTGAAAGTAAGAAGTCCTGTTAGCGCCATTACCTCTGCTTTGTTATTGGTTCCCTTCCCCACATTCCAGAAGATTTGGAATCGTTGATCTTTATCCATAACTATAAGGACCCCACATCCACGTATGTCATTTTGTGCTGCCCCATCAAAATATGCTCTTGGGAAAACCATAAGGTCTGATGATTGCTCTATTTGTTTTCCCTTGCTATACCGAGAAAGTTTTGCAGGGATAATGTTATATAGAGAGATAATGTTGTCAAATACTACCCCAAAGCCCTCCTTCCTATTTGAAACAAGATATTATTCCTCCATTTCCATATAAACCAAAGAACTAGTTGAATGATTGGCCTCCACGATTCTTTCTGACTATTCCACCAAACAAAAGCTTCTTTTATTAAAGGATGAGATACATAGTTAAAACCCAAGTATGAAGCAAGGTTTCTCCAGAGCTGCTGGGATATAGAACATTGAAAAAACATATGGTAATTATTTTCTTCAGCTGTTTTGCAGTGTTAGAGTCCAGAAAGTAAAACTGTGAGCTCAAGCTGGTAAGGGAGTTCTAATGCTAAATGAAATTCTCTATAGTGTTGGATGCGGCTAAAAGAAAGAAACTAGACAATTGAATGAACCTAATTCAAGATTTAAACATAATATTATGTTTAAAACATAATATTATGTTCATAATAGGTATAAAATAAATATAAATAATAATGATAATGATAATTAAATAATTATGATAAGACATGTCTTAAAAGACAAGGTTTTTTATGAATAGACACTCCCGTTTATGTATATATACGAGATCTTAATTGATCATATTTTCTACAATCAATTACTTATACACAACTTATATTTTGTTCACATGTATTTCTTTATATTTTAGACATTTTCAATATTTTGTGTGATAACAAATTTTGTTTATATCATTTAGTATCATAGCTTTATTGTCTAATCCAACTATTGGACACATAAAAATTTTGAGGTCTCTCTATTCTTTTAGTCCTTAACCAGATTTACGCTTTTGATGACTCTTATTCTTGTAATTAACAAAAAAAGAAGAAGTAAAAAGTAAAAGCTATGTGAACAATTCTAGAGCTATGGAAAAACACACACACACACACATTCCAAATTATTATTGAAAAAATGCATGTGAAGGTAAAAAAGGGATTTTTCCAAATATCTTTAAAACTACACATAAGAAAAGGAGTAGATAAGATAATGTCTATTCCTTATTCCTTATTAATTTGTATAGGAACCTTCCTAAGTGGTCAGCTTATTTATTTATTTTTAAACAAAAATATTATTCATACTCATGGTGCCATACAAATTTTTTTATTAACAAAATAAGTTATGCATCTCAGAACCATCAAATTAAAAAAATAATAAGCATTAGTAGATTCTCTTTTTAAGTTAAGTCATCCATCAAATGATGACACCCAGCATAAATAATCATATACATACATCAACAACCAAGGATTTTGCAACTATGCAACATTTCTTTGACCTCTACATTCCAAAAACTTATTACGACCAATAATAATACATTTAAGAGTATTTTTCAAATACTATTGATACTATGCCCCAAGAGGATGAAACTTGAACTTAGGATCTGCTAATTTCTTGCACTCTCTTGATGTAGTCCATGTGCATGTGTGAAAATTCTACATCCTGACCACTAGAAAGAAAGGAAGACAAGAGATGAATGAAATTGGTAGTTCTCAGGATAGGAGTCCCTGAGGCTGCCCACAACGATGAACACCATCATTGAATTAACAACAATCAATTACAACCTTATAAAGATGCATAAGACTAGGATAGTTAGAACTAATTCCTAAAAATCGGGAACTAATCCCTAATTACAACAAACAACTAAACAACTATCTGCTTCTCCTTCATTTTCAAGTTGAACAAACATCACCAAATCACTGGTTGACCTCCCATCCTTTTCTTGGGTCCTCTTCTTCCCTGCGGATCCCCGAGCTGCAATGGGGTTGTACTAAAGAAGAAAAACATTGGCAAGTGGAGGAGAGCACTCCAGCTCAAGAGTTTCCACTCACAAAGCCTCCACTTCCACCAAGATCAACATAGATCTCAATAATCACTCTAAGCTCACAATGGCATTATAATAGTCATCCAACAATAGAGTAAAAAGAGAGTCCCTTTCTCATAACTTGCTCCTTTATAGAAAGTTTCAGGGATGAGACTTGTCACTTCATGTACAAATAATTATTTCCGTTAATCCAATATTTTGGTTATTCATCTATCCATTTGTAATCCTCTCACCAAATCTCTCCTAAAATTATTTACTTAATTTCTTATTAAAAATGTTATTTTCCCTCACCCACACATGTTTCCGTATTTCATTTCCTAGTTGTCCCTTGATCCCAATTTGCAGTCCCTATTTTGAGTTCATTAACTTGAGTCAATAGGTAGGTCTCAAATATTGTCCCTCAACTACTCCCTAATTTTTCTCAAGTTGAAATCTTAGTTGGATATTTTTGTGTTATGCTCTTTCCATATGGAGATTCTCTCATGATGTTCAATTTCTCAAATTTTAAATTATTATTCTTTAATTTCATGCACAACTCTCTTATCTTAATAAGAGTAAATAGTCACTGGATAATTTTTTGTTGTTTAAATCTATGTCCCCTTTTCTCTTTTTTATTAGAATAGTTCTGATACTTAGGATTTATTTACATATATATGATATATTTAAGGTTTTCCAAGAGTTGGGAATGGTAGGGTTACTTATTCAGTTCAAATTTTATAATTACAACTATTCTCCTTTTTCCCAAACTTCAATTTTGATTTAATTTTTCCAAAACCCACTTACTTACATTATGTGTATTAGTGCTTATCATTGCATGAGCATAAACCCTTATTTACCTTGCATATTTTTCTTTCTGATGCAAAGGGTACCAAGTTGGTTATGCCCTTAAAGAACTTCCTTTCAAAGTCCCAAGGGTGTTGTTGGTACCATCCCATGACCTCCTTTTTCCTCCTAAAACATATCATTTGCCTACTTCTTTCCATCATATATCTCTTAGATCCCTTGAAAATTGATTAGTTAATAGTCCTATAGTTATTAAAATGCATTAAAATTGATTTAGGAGTTTTATGTTAACGAATTAGGTATTTTTGGTAAAATGGCTACAGGAAGTTCCAACATCTTGTAATTGGTTCATTGTTTGACATGTGGCATGACTCTTAGGCTAGAGCGAAGGGTAGGGATGAAAAGTAGAATGTCCAAGCATGGACGAATACCTATCCTACAGCAGAATCGACCCTCCTACATGCGCGGTCAACGAAGGTCAAAGTATAGCATGTTGGCGACAAAGGTAGCAACAGCAAAGCATTCTAAATTGATTTAGTTTTGTTCCTTTTTGAAATCAGTTTAGGATAGTAACATTTTTAAAAATCACGACATGGTAAAAGCGAAAACAGCCACATCATGAATGTACATTCGTTTTCGAAATGTAAGGGTTGTAAAAACCATATGTAAACACAGTTCTGAGTAGTCAGTAGTTGGTGATCGTTGTTTCATTTGAAAACAGAGTTTGAACTTAATATCAAAGACATAGTTGCAGTCACAATCTTTTCCTTGTTGCGTTGATTTGATAGTCAGTTGATCACAGTCCAGTATACCTCTAGAATGCGGACAGGCCCTGTGTTAACTTGGTATACTGTCATTTCCTTTTCATTCGCAACTTAGGATATTAAATGATATGCACAGTAATTAGAATTGGTTGTTGACTTCAATTGAATTTGTATGGTTTATGTTTATGATAGTGCTTGAACAATTCATCACTGAGATCGCGAATCGTATCCTGTAAGGGATTTGATCCTTTGTTGTCTTTTAAAGAAATGTCATGAACCCTGTTATCATTTCAAAGTATGATTACGATTTCTGTATGTTTTTATCTTGCATGAATGTTAGTGAATGCTGAGTATTTGCTAAACAGGGTTTTTATGCATAGCGTCTCTGTAAGGAGATTGAAATCTTGGTTTGCAGTGATACGCAGTGTTTTAATTTGGTAAATGAATTGAATGACAGTGTTGTAATTACGTAGATTAACTGAGTGCCTAAGTGTTTGGGTGATAGGTAACATACCTCAATCTTTCGTAAAGAAGTCATGTGACCTACCATCATAACCACTTAGCTAATAATCCTTTATGTCTATATACTTTAGACGCATGCCTCTAAGTCTACGCATCTTGGTCGATAATAAATATAGCCTAGTCTAGCACCCTAGACATGACCCTACATTTTGGCGCCGTTTCCGGGGAGGCGTACTAAAAGGATTTAAAAAAAAAAATTCAATAAACAAAAATAAACAAAAACACAGTTAGAAATAATGTTCATTTATGCCTAGATTTAGAGACAGTCAGGGTAGATTCATAAAAACCCCCCACCATTCAAAAACTAACCCATCATCATCAGGAGCAGACTCTTTAGGGAATTCAACACCAGCTGAGGAAGTCATCATACAAGCATTAGAGGATAAACAAAAGTCAGGACAGAGACTTACTCTCATCGAAAGGCAAACTTTATTAACACATAAATCACAGAAGAAGTACTTTCCTAGGTCTTCCACACAAGGAGAAAGTAGCACAGTGACCGAACAATCTTTCTTTAATCTCCTCTTTAAAACAAGTGACACTGACACAGAGAAACCTATTAGAAGGGCTGAGGAAGGAGATGGATTAGTACCAAATCAAGGACATAGAGACGAAGAAGAGTCAACTTTTAAGTTTCCTATACATGAACCACAAGAAGATGATGAGATCAAAATGAAGAACATACCTCCATCCGTGCTACCAAACTTTTATGGTATGGCTTCAGAAGATCCAGACTCATTCTTGTTCGAGTTTGACATTGTATGTCGAACATATGGCTATACAGATGATGCCCATAGGCTTAGACTCTTCCCAGCGACATTAAAGGCATCAGCCTTAAGATGGTTCATGACACTTGGTGAGCATCCTATAGTTGATTGGGATGGCATGAGAACAATATTTCTAAGGAAATATCAACCTTACTGTAGATCCAAAGATTCTAAAGATGATATCTTTAGAATGAGCCAACAAGAGGATGAAACCTTAGAGGAATACTTAGAACGGTTTGTCTACAACTTACAAAAATCCAAACACCGAACTATGCCTCTTGATCTGATCCACACAATATTCCTGAAAGGCATCCGAGAGGAATACATGGATGATCTTAACTTGATGGGAAAAGGTGACATTTCTGCTTTACCCTTTGAAGAAATCGCTGACTTATGCAAAAAGTATTCAAGGAGCAAAGCTAAAATG
The DNA here is from genome assembly GCA_000404065.3 of Pinus taeda. Classification (NCBI taxonomy): domain Eukaryota; kingdom Viridiplantae; phylum Streptophyta; class Pinopsida; order Pinales; family Pinaceae; genus Pinus; species Pinus taeda. Next base: position 197,588 of record APFE030475663.1, on the reverse strand, counting down.
GGAAAAAGAACCCTGTCATCCAAAGTCACAAAATCTGCCTCAGCAAGTGTCACAAGGGCTGAAATAGGGAATCTGTTAGAAGAGTTTAAAACAGATCTATTAAGCACCCTAGGGAACCAAATTGACACTCTAAAAGCTAAAAAGAAACAAGAAGCTGAAGATCAGATAATGCTATTTTCTGCCCAAAATGCCGGAAGAAACATGCATTAAAAGACTGCCCACTAGAAAACATCCAAGTTTGTTCTTTCTGTACTGAACATCATGATATGTTTAACTGTCCTAAAGTTAAGGTTTTGGAGAACTGTAATATGGCAACTAATGCAGAGATGGAAAACGTGTATTACATGGGCACAAAGAGACCATGGCAGCCAAGGCCAGCACCTCAAGGTATGTTTCCAAATCAAAATTTGCAATTTCCTGTAAATGATCAAATG
>APFE030475663.1:159854-188206 GCA_000404065.3 Pinus taeda | reverse complement strand
AGAAGAAGACCCTCAAAGAAAAATACAAAAGATTAAAGCAGGAGCTCCATGGTCAGAAAGATGCCCAGGTGAAAAGAATGTGGACACATTGCTAAAGGCAGCAGAGGTACCGGCAGGGACAGAGTTCAAGGGAAGCACTTCGGGGTTAGCATGAGGACATGCTAATTCATTAAGTCGGGGAGAGATGTTGGTACCATCCCATGGCCTCCTTTTTCCTCCTAAAACATATCATTTTCCTACTTTCCATCATATATCTCTCAGATCCCTTGAAAATTGATTAGTTAATAGTCCTATAGTTATTAAAATGCATTAAAATTGATTTAGGAGTTTTATGTTAACGAATTAGGAATTTTTGGTAAAATGGCTACAAGAAGTTCCAACATCCTGTAATTGGTTCATTGTTTGACATGTGGCATGACAGCTAAGCTAGAGTGAAGGGTAGGGATGAAAAGTAGAATGTCCAAGAATGAACGAATACCTATCCTACAGCAGAATCGACCCTCCTACATGCGCGGTCAACGAAGGTCAAAGTATAGCATGTTGGCGACAAAGGCAACAGCAACAAAGAATTCTAAATTGATTTAGTTTTGTTCATTTTTGAAATCAGTTTAGGATAGAAACATTTTTAAAAATCACGACATGATAAAAGCGGCAACAGCCACATCATGAATGTACATTCGTTTTCGAAATGTAAGGGTTGAAAAACATATGTAAACACAGTTCTGGGTAGTCAGTAGTTGGTTATCGTTGTTTCGTCTGAAAACAGAGTTTGAACTTAATATCAAAGACATAATTGCAGTCACGATCCTTTCCTTGTTGCGTTGATTTGGTAATCGGTTGATCACAGTCCAGTATACCTCTGGAACGCGGACGGGCCCTGCGTTAACTTGGTATACTGTCATTTCCTTTTTATTCGCAACTTAGGGTATTAAATGATATGCACAGTAATTAGAATTGGTTGTTGATTTCAATAGAATGCGTATGGTTTATGTTTATGATAGTGCTTGAACAGTTCATCACTGAGATCGTGAATCGTATCCTGTAAGGGATTCGATCCTTTGTTGTCTTTTAAAGCAATGTCATGAACTATGTTATCATTTCAAAGTATGCTTACGATTTCTGTATGTTTTTATCTTGCATGAATATTAGTGAATGCTGAGTATTTGCTGAACAGGGGTTTTATGCATAGTGTCTCTGTAAGGAGATTGAAATCTTGGTTTGCAGTGATACACAGTGTTTTAATTTGGTAAATGAATTGAATGACAGTGTTGTAATTAGGTAGATTAACTGAGTGACCTAAGTGTTTGATTGATAGGTAACATACCTCAATCTTCCGTAAAGAAGTCCTGTGACCTACCATCATAACCACTTAGCTAATAATCCTTTATGTCTATATACTTTAGACGCATGCCTCTAAGTCTACACATCCTGGTCGATAATAAATATAGCCTAGTCTAGCACCCTAGACAAGACACTACAGGTGCCACACCGCTTACCCTCTAGGCATATGTGGCTAAGAAGGGGAGAACAAGGTGTGATGACAAAGACCATTGTCATCTCCTTTGTTTCCCTATATGGTGAGACTAATGGTACTGGGGTTCAAGGAATTTGCCTTGATGTATGCCCCCTAGTAATCCTCATGAGCAACCTAATTCAGGGTTCACCCTCATAGCATTGTGAGCTTCAGGGCAAAGGCATCCTAATACATTCTAGCCCAATCATGGCAAGAGTGCTAGTGGGTGCAATAAAAAACGATGTCCCACCCCTCTCATAAAGTTCCATCTATCTTGTATAACCCCGTCATCCATGTGTGATTTATTCGACCAAGCAACTAACTTGTGCTTGTAATCACTATGGTGACGTTAAGAACCATACTATAATATTATTTAAAACTTTAACTTTTAGTGCCAATAGTATGCAGTTGATCAAACCAGAGGTCATTGACTCATCACATACAATTGCATCCGAGTTGCTTCCTATCACCCTTGATAATTATCAGTAATATCTACTCATAATGTTATTTATTTATATAATTTCACATGCTAAATTTGTCATTATGACATAATCATTAACCTAATCACTACTTGAAACCAAGAAGCTAGTCCTCAAAGTATGTAAACAAGACAACATATAATGAATTAATCATCATCATTACACATAATCATCAAATAGGTCCATCACAACCACCATCATAACTAGAAATCATATCAAACTGATACATCACAATTATCATCAGATCCACTAATAATAATAGTAAAATAATTGGATCCTCGACTTAAGGTCCTTAAATAATAATGTATGTTCCATAAGGCTATATGAAGGTTAAGGTAATATCACAGTCAATTAACCAAAGTGGGGCACTACATACACCCTCTTAACTATATACTTCATCATGAAGTGTTAAAATATGAAGATTCGTTCAAATTCCACTTTGGGCTACTCATTTGATGGGTATTATTATTGCTTTGAATTCCTATTTTCGAGAGGTCCAAAATTGACCTAAAGATCACCTCATTTGGACAAGCAGAGGTTTAGTTATGAATTATTTTATTCATACATATATTCTGGATCAGGTCGGCCCTATGCACATGTACCAATGGAAAGGTCAATTGGACCCTCATGGAAGCCTATAAATAGAAGACACCTCAAGCTCATTTGGACACAATTGATCAATCTCTCTTCTCCTCTTCTATTTTGTCTTGGCTCGCATAGGTTTTCCGAAGGAAGCTCACACAAGGATCAAAAGCTACAGGGTGAAGCTTGCATTGAGTTAGGGTTTTCTGATTCCTGGTCCCTGGCATAGAACTGGGTATTTTAGTCCCTGGACACTGGAACACAATCCTATGAGAGTGACAAGGGACCCTTGGACGTTGGAACGGAGTATTCATGAGAGCGACCGGGAGTCTGGGTTAGTTTGGTCCTCGATCGCCCACACATAATGGTATGGGAGCGACCGAGCTGCCATAGTCGCTATCATGCAATTCACAGAGAGTGACTAGGTCTGTCATAATCACTTGCACAACTCCTCCGTGCGTTTGTCACTCCTACATGAGATTTCAGTATTATGAATATTTCACTCAGTAACAAAAGTGTTTGGCAGTAGGATACATGCAATGAAAGTACATTACAATTATCTAAATCAGAGTTTTGATGTTTAGATGCATTTCATGGATATTCTAGTTGTTGTGAAGATATGGATCATTGTACTCTCTTTTGATGAATCATTTGATGACAATCTATTAGAAGAATATTTGCAAGGGTTTTCCCCATATTGGGTTTTTCCCTGGTCTCTGACCAATCCTAGTGTCTCTATGTGTGCATGCTTTTCTTCTATTGTTCCTTTATGTTCCGTTGCATTGATGATGATATTATTGTTCTTTCCACATAGTTGCATATGCTGATGAATATTGAAGTAAATTTGAATAATTTAATGATGTTATGGGGTTAACTTAATGTATTAATGAATATATGCAATTATCAAAGCAAAGAACAATGTAAACCTATGAAAAATTAACATGGTATTAGAGATGGGCTGAAGAAAAGCAATGGAGATCATCCCCATGGAGATACTTTTGATGGAAGTAAGAAGATGATGGTAGAGACCTAAAAGAATCTTAGGGTATGAAGGAAACCCTAGATAGTTAGTGCATAAGGATTTGATGGTTAGGGTTTGAGAGAAACCGTGGTTTATGGCAAAAACTTGAGATTTGATGTATGAAACTCTAGCATGGTCTATGTGAATATGCTTAAGCACTTGGGATAGATTTGATGAAGCCCTAGATAGTCGGTTGTTGATAAAGTTGATTGAAGGCAACATCTTATGTGGATTATTGGATAGTGATGACTCTTGAAGGTTGGTTCAAGAGGGAGAGGATCAAATCTAATTGAAGATAAGTAATCCTTGACTTATGATGTTTATTTTTGTCTTTACTCTCATTTAGACTTATGGATCTGATTATTATGATTATTGTTTTGATCATTGCTTATACTTCCTGCATGTATATTTGAGTATATGGATATATCTAACCTCCTTGATGAGATGTGATAAGTAGATCCCTCTTGAGGATCATTTGAGATGTAGGAAAGAAAATCTAGATCTGGAAAGAGGTAAAGAGGCACTTGATGAAAAGGTGACAAGCACTACAAGTTGCCTATGAGAAGGTGCACAAGTATTTGAACACTACAAGGTATGAAAGGTACATTGTTTCAATGTTATGTTTCAGCGATAACATTGGATGACTAGGTAAAGCCTTATGGTATGTTGAGAAGGTCTCCTTCGCAAATGGTTCATGCTTGCATATGAAAGAGATTTGGATTTATGTTTCCTATGAGGAAATAGTGCACCTGGCATTGAATATTTTGATCATGTTGATCTTCTTGATTCTATGAGGCTAATTATTGCTAATCTTGTATATAGTGGCATAACTTGATGCTTGACTAACATTTATTGTTCTTGGAGATCCTGATTTTGTGAAGAAGGATAGTACCTTAACTCTATGATACTCTTGACACTTGACATAAGACATGATGGATCTCTTATAGAAGGTTACCTCTTTGATACTGATAATGCTTGTGATAAGTATGATGAAAGTATGTTGACACTCGTGTTGTTTTGGTAAAGTTTTATTGAATGACTAGACTTGATCCTATGATGAGATTGTTACTCTAGATCTCTTATTAATCGTAGTCATGTCTTTGATAATGGAATATTGTAAAACTGGATGCCCTAAACTTGATGGACTAACTTGACGGAAGTGATATTGTGTTCATGAAGTATGTTGTCACACATGTCCGATGTCCCTATCATGTGAGTAACATTTGATGAAAGACTGATGTCATGATATGACGTAGTAGCTAACGTGACCATGTTATGACCATGATGGGTATATGTTTGATTCTATGATCTAGCATATTTTTTGTTGCATGACTCTAGTCAAGACAGGTTGAGGACATGAAAGAATATGAATTTTGGTAGATTCCCAGTCAAAGGGGGAACCTCTTCTCAAGATTATTACTCTTATTACTATTTGCATTCTGTATATGATTTATGTGCATCTGACATTATTGATCTGCAACATGGTCTCAGATCTGAAGCCTGTACAAAATTAGGGTTTCTGCTCTAGACACAGGCATAAAAATGGGAATACTCGTCCTTGGACGTACGCATGATAAGGCCCAGGTAGCGTTCAGGTGGCTAAAGACACTCCCATTCTAACCTGAAGGGAGCATCCAAGGGTTTGAATACTGTTGATCATCATCTGAAGATTTCTAAAGTTATCTGAACTATGAATCAAGATGTTCACCTGTAGGATTTCAATTCCATAGATAAGTAGCAAATATCCAAAAGATCTAAAAACATGGAAGTTTGAATGTTTGTAGGCGACCATGACATACATGTAGATATGTCATTATGTTTGAGGTTTGTGCTACAAGAGTTTGACATGATTTGGCTAATTGATATATATGAGATGTATGATGTATGATGATGACCTAAATCTATGACTCAATGATTGATATATGTCTTGGACTATAGATTTTACTATGATAGCAAACTTGGATATTGACATGATGTCTAATGTTTTGACTTGACGATTGATGATTTGCCTTGATGTCAATGATATATGAGCATAGTGACTTCTTATGACTTGTATTATGGGAATGTATTGATTGATATTATGTGGTTGATGAAAACCTGTTAATAAATGATGTCATGACTTGATGAAAGCCCTACCTGTCATCTGGTTCAAAGAATTGACACTGAGATATTGACAACTTTTGATATTAGTATTGATTTGGTTTCTAAACTTTGATGAGTTGATTTGATTGCAAAATAAGGATTTATGAAACGCTGATGGTTTGGTAAAGTGTTATGGTTGCAGTGAGCATTGCATGAAGCAAGCTCCCTCAATCTAGATAGGTCTGCATTGAAATTTATCTAATGAAGTCGAATGATGTGTTGGTTCAAGCCTTTACCTCAGAAGTGTTCCAAGGTATGACTTTGATTATGATTTTGGTTTTTATATACTGATGATCTACTATTATTAGGTAAAGAGCCTCTAAGATATAAGAGAGAGATGACTTCTTAATCTTGTAATAACGTACCATGGCATGATGAATTGATTTTTGAAGTTGGAAAAATATACTCTTGAACAAGCTTTGAAAAGTGGAAATCCTTGTACACTTAGATTTGAAGTTAAAGATATTGTTGAACTTGACATGGAATCTGACAACTGATTGAAGCATTGATGTTCCATCTAGAACATCCATATGTATATATATCTGATGTGCATAGAACCTGAATAAGTTCATGATTGAGCCGCTTCATACACATTGCCACCAAGAATCCTTCGAGATGTTTGCATGATATGATATATTCTTCCTATGATACATGACTGTATGGACATGCTGATGTTGATTATTGATGAGCACATACGAGTGTTTCCTTAGTATGAGATATGCCATGATGAGAAGTTCTTGAAACAACCGAGGTTGAGTACGATGTTGCTAGCATGACTAGCTATCAGCAGGATAAAGAAGCTCCTTACATAGTTGTCTGAGCATGATCTAGATATGACATGGATACATTGTGATAATAAAGAGTGGGATTCGATTGGCAGAGAATCCCATATATATATAGTTGGGACCACAATAATCTCATATATTGAGACAACACAGTGGTAGGAGACAAGCTTAGGCTTGTGGTTGACACCTCCTTGAGAGGGAGGATGATTATGGTATCCTTTTGTGATTTATATGATTATTTATGCTCTAACATGATATTTGATTTGATGTCATGTATAAACAGGAGACAACTGCTACTGAGAGATGATGATTACTTGATATAAGTACAATGATATGAATATGATGAGAGAAGCGATGATCAAGGACCCTGAGCCAAGCTCTTCCTCCCCTATTTGAGCTCCTAGGGTATGGAATTGAGATAGAGGTCTCCTGGGGTTGAGGAAACTCTCGACAATAGGGTGTTACCCCTATTTGTTACCCATAGGGTTGGAGTGGTAGCTCACCCTATCTTGGTTGTTGCAGAGTATACCCTAGTTGACATCATACCCACAAGCTGGGCTTGTTGGGATTATCCCTCTTCGTCTGGCCAACGGTTGAGGAGGCTTGGGGATGTGAAATCCTTACCTTTGGTAAGTTGGGTATCTCGCCCAAGATAAGATTATGATGCATGTGTTCTACCACTTGACTATTTAGGTCCGTTGATGGGAAGATTAGTAAGTAATAGGATGGGTTGAGCAGTAACTCCCCTATATCACCTATTGCTCGATATGGGGTCATAGTAGTAGCCCCCCCATGAGATTTCGAGTTGAGTAGTATCTCGTTGATGTGGTTCCAGGTTGATATGTGCTACCTGATGATATGCTCTCTGATGATGATGAGGGTTGTAGATTTGAATCCCCGTCGATATTTCCGGGTAGTAGCCCAATGACAATTCAAGGTAATATCCTAATGACATATTTTTGGGTTGTAGCCTGTTGACACATATTCATGTAGTATCCCATTAACATATTTCAGGGTAGTACCCAATGACATTTCTGGGTAGTAGCCCGATGACATATTTCCGAGTAGTAGCCCAATGACATTTCCAGGTAGTAGCCCGATGAAATATTTATGGGTAGTAGCCCATTGACATATTTTCGGGTAGTAGCCCATTGATAGACATTCCGAGTAGTAGCCCGTCGATTGATATTCCAGGTAGTAGCCTGCTGACAGATATTTCGGGTAGTAGCCCGCTAATAGAGATTCCGGGTTGTAGCCTGATGAATAGAGGGTGGTAGCTTAAGCTCCCCTCCAATAGCAAATTCTTCTTCTTCTAGATTCGATAATATTTAGCATATGAGTAGGAACAATCAAGAGATAAGCAGGAATAAGCAAGAGATGTACATTGATTATCTGAGATGATGAGATACTTGAAATGGGACGTATGTCATGTTGATCGATGGTCTGATATTGGCAGGTGGAATTCTTCCTAGTTAAGAGGGAGTGTTAAAAATATGCAACTGTGTTCAAATTCCACATTTTACTACTCATTTGATGGAGGTGATGATTGCATTGAATTCCTCCTTTCGAGAGGACCAAAATCGACCTAAATATCACCTCATTTGGACAAGCGAAGTTGAGTTATGAATTATTTTATTCATACATATATTCTGGATCAGGTCGACCCTATGCACATGTACCAATGGACAAGTCAACTGGACCCTCATGGAAGCCTATAAATAGAAGAGACCTCAACCTCATTTGGACACAATTGATCAAGCTCTCTTCTCCTCTTCTATTTTGTCTTGGCTTAAACAGGTTTGACGAAGGAAGCTCGCACAAGGGTTCAAAGCTACAGGGTGAAGCTCACACTGAGTTAGGGTTTTTTGATTCCTAGTCATTGGCACAGAACTGGGCATTTTAGTCCCTGGATGCTGGCACACAAGCCTATGAGAGTGACCAGGGATCCTTGGACGCTAGCACATAGTCTTCATGAGAACGACCAGGAGTCTGGGTTAGTTTGGGCCCCCGTCGCCCGCATATAATGGTATGGGAGCGACTGAGCTGTCATAGTCGTTATCATGCAGTTCACAGAGAGCGACCAGGTTTGTCATAGTCGCTCGCACAACTCCTTCTCCCTGCGTTCATGACTCCTAGATGAGATTTCAGTATTTCGAAGATTTTACTTAGTGACATAAGTGTTTGGCAGCAGGATACAAGCAATGACAATACATTACAATTATCTGAATCAAAGTTTTGATGTTTAGATGCATTTCATGGATATTCTAGTTGTTGTGAAGATATGGAACATTGTACTCTCTTTGCTGAATCATTTGATGACAATCTATTATAAGAAAATTTGCAAAGGTTTTCCCCATAGTGGGTTTTACCCTGGTCTCCGACCAATCCTGGTGTCTCTATGTGTGCATGCTTTTCTTCTATTGTTCCTTTATGTTCCGTTGCATTGATTATGATATTATTGTTCTTTCTACATAGTTGCATACACTGATGAATAATGAAGTAAATCTAAATAATGTTATGATGCTATGGGGTGAACTTAATGTATTAATGAAGATATGCAATTATCAAAGCAAATAAAAATATAGCCTTATGAAAAATTAACACGGAGTCCTCAAAACAGGAAAGGAAAATGGTGACGCATCTCCTTGGCATCTTCCCAAGTAGCTGAATTCGGGACTATAACTGTCCCACTCAACCTTTACTTGGTACACTAATGATGGGAGTCAAATGTAACCATTATAAAAAAAGATTTAAATGTAGATGTAAGATGAAATGCAAATGATATGTAAATGTAAATGTAAATGCACATGGAATGAAATTGAAATGCACATGAATGAAGGGAAAATAGGTGGGATATATTTATTCTAGAATATTACTTTTACTTTTATTATAAATATTTTATTAAGTTTAGGGTTGGGAAGTATGTAGGATGGTTTTGACATATGAGGCTTTGTGTGTTGGTAAGGAGAGCTTGGGAAGTTGCCCGATCTCTTCTTACCAACACACAAATGCAGGGGTATTATGTAAATAATGTTTTTGATTAACGAGGAATCCAAATTCTAGTGCATGTTGGTATTTGCAAGACTGTTATGTGGTTATTTAATGAAATTCGCTGGGTAATTTAGTTTGCTAATTAGTTTGTTGTTCTTGTCTTTTGGTGTATATTTCTGCAACTGTCTTTCTGTTGTTAGTTATTTTCTCTTGTTGGACCTTGTGGCAAGAGGAAGAAATCTTTGCCAACAATTTGCACCAGTCGAAAAATGCTTGGTTCCTCTTAAACCACGTGGCAACAACAGTGGAGAGAATCTTAAACCAGGTGGCAACAACAGTGGAGAGAATCCCAAGTTGATGAAGTTGTGGTCAAATGGAGGTTATGGTCTTGGCCAGCGTGTACCCTCAAGAAGAACACAAAATCAGTTGTTTCTTGGCTAGAAATTTTCTGGGTTCCTGTTGGTCGAGTGGCTCCTTGGTGGTTTCTTGTGTGTTTCCAAAGGACGCTCTCTATTTGTGAGACTTTTATAGTGTTTTTTGGGATCGTGGTGGAGCATACCCACCATGCTATGGGAAGGGAGTCACTAAAAGTGCTTTGTATTTCACTTTAAGCTCGACCCATTTCAAATCTGCGTTTTAGCAAGCCCCCTGAGTGCATTGTTAGCAGCAATGGAAGACGAACCCAGTGAAAGGTGGTGTTGATAGGGGATTGTATAGTGGGGAGGTTGAATCTATTGTCGATATTTTCTAGGAATGAGTTTCATATGAATCCCAAGGCCACAATAGGTGTGGAGTTCTAGACATCGTGGAAGGTGTTAGCCTCCTGCTGCAGCAGGTTACTCATATTTCATGATTGACATTTTTACAGACCAAATATGTCATACTTTGCATGCTGCAATGGTCCATATTTTCTTAACAGTTTCCAAGCGAAGAAGGCTACTCAGAGTTCATCTAATTGCTTTCCAAATGTTGAGAAGTTATTCTAGTGTCGTACAATTTTCAGTTGAAGGGAGGTCCAAACAGCTTAATCTTGGTCTCCCTAGGTTTCAATTTCCTGTTTTAGAATATAGAGAATGAAAATCTGTCCAAACAGCTTAATCTTGGCAGATCCTTAGATAGGTAGAGAATCAAAGGAGCCCAACTGCTTAATCTGGGCCCTTGGATGAAATAAGGGTAGTTTGTAGATAGGGAAGCATAAAAAAAAAAGAAGAAAAATTGAAATGATGGGTTTGCAAGTCTAAGTGCACCCAAACCAAAAGAAGAAAAAATTTTAGGTAAGTAGGCTGGGTAGGTAGTTTTGAGGTTGCTGAATCTTAATTGCTGATCAGTCCCAGGTTTTCAGGTGACATCTTTACTTAGGACACAATCACCAGACGGTTCTATGTGAGAAACTCAAAAATAGGGATAACTAACTTCCTTTCTTCATCTCCCCCAAATCATTAACTAATTTCCCCAAAAGAGGTCAAGATCTGCTTGATACCTCTTAAGTTCCACCATTTTCATGTCATTAGCTTGGGTAAAGATCTCCTTTACTCAAAGATATTCCATACTCTCTCTATAAGGTTCTACCCCCTCGTTGCAGCCTAAGAAACCCCTGAGCCAAAAGCTAGCCTAAAATTATCAACAAAGTTGAATCATTAAGAGAGAGCCCTCTCTGATTGCAGGTGGGCTAGAACCTGCAATCCAAAGATTGGTTTGTGGTTACCTCGGCTGTATCCCTAAACAGGAGCCTAGGGACAACCTGAGCGTTAACATAATGGCAACCCCACTGGGGATCTCCTCAGATAAATTCATTAAACCAGTCTGCAGCCCCACAGAGGAAGAAACCGACCTGTGAAGGTCTCGGTCGACCTGTGTTGTTTCGTTTTTTAGAAAAATTCCCAAAAAATAGAATAGAAGCTGGCTCCTAAGAAGCAAACGCGTAATACACGATCAAATCCTGATCCAAATAGCCCAGCTGTTGTTGAAAATCTGAATTTAATTCCGAAGATCATTAGAAAACAAAAGCAAAAACAAGGCCAAGCTGCTGCGAGTCCTGAAACAGTTCAGCCAAGCAGTGTTCCAACCCCTGTCAAAGTTTTATTCCGGTCAACCCCAAGTTCCCCTGGTTCATCACCCCCTTCTCCAAGTAGCTCCTCTACACCTCTATCCCATATTCCTACTAACACTACTAATCCTTCTACCCCGGTTGTTCCTGTCATCCCCGCTGCTTTAATTGTTCCGCTTATCCCCATCATCATGGCTAGATATGCGCCCCTACAATTGCGTGCTAATCCCGGGGCTATGCCTCAGGACTACCAGTCAAAAATCACCTATTTTGATGGTGCAACCTCCTGCACCGCCCAACAACATACAAAGAAAATGCAGGATTATTTCGAGAGTTATGAGATTGACGATGAGAGTGTAAGAATGAAGATTTTTGTCCAAAGTCTGACCGGTGATGTCAGAACCTAGTTCAGAGCACTTCCACCCAATTCTATAGTAAACCCTGAAGCCTTATACCAGGCATTCATTAACAGATGGGAGAAAAATAAAGATCCCCTGCACATACTATCCGAGTATGACACTATCAAAAGAGTACATGGGGAAACTGTTCTGGATTACTGTGTAAGATTTAACAATGTTTACAATGCAATACCACAAAATTTAAGACCTCCACCTGACCTCGCGTTATACAAATTCCTGGATGGCTTTGATGCTGAGATGGCATATCAATTAAGGAAAAGAGCCCCTCAAAGCCTTGCAGAAATGCAAGATGCTGCAGTGAGTGTGGAAGCAAATCTAATTGCTAAAAGAAACAGAACTAGAATTGAGAGAAGAACCACTTTCAAAGAAGAACCCTTAGCCTTCGAGCAGAAGCTAGATGCTATCATCAATGGCATCCACAGGCTGGGAGACAGAGTAGACAATGTTGAGAGAAAAACTTCATGGGAGGGTCAACAACCCAATGCCATAAGGAACCCAAACTTCAGAAAAACCCAAAACACAAACGTTGGAAGGGCCAGTCCTGATCATGATATTAGGCCTCCTTTTCAAGAAAACTATGCGGAGGCATCTACATCCGCTGAGCCCATAGATGGGACTCATATGAACCTGATAGATTCAGAAAATGAACAGCAAATCTTCCTCACGGAAGAAGACCGACCATACCCTGATGTAAAACAATTTCACACCAAGTCGAGAGAGTCCTTTGACTTTAAACAAGGATATGATACCGTTGTATACGAGGTACACAAGCAATACAAATTAAGAACAAGGACCATTGATGTTCCCCCATCCAGCAGAATAAAAGATAGCAAACATCTCAACAAAAGTAAAGGAAAGATCACCAACAATCAACCAGCTGACAGCTCGGTCCCAAGCCCTCATCAGGTTACTATGGAGGATGTAACAGACATACACTCACCTATTGATCAGCCTCTACCTCCCTCCTCCCCAAAAGAAGATCTGAATGCCCTACAAAGAATCTTCCCAAAACAGAGATACCACAAACGGTCATACACCGTGACACTGACATTCCAAAAGAAAACATAGAGAGTATGCCTGAAAAAGAGAAATTCGCCACTGTCAATGCCAAGAACTCATTGGAAAAACCTTTCAGTTTAGAAGCAGAGATTGGAAAACTCAAGATTTCCATTCCCCTCTCAGAACTTGCCAAACATGATGTATACAAACAACAAATTCAAAGGTCGCTTCAATTACCAGAAGTAAGGGATGATGTAAATGTTTTAGATGATACCCCTGAATTACTGTTCAGTCCAGAAGTTGACGGGAAAACAACATATGGACCTGTTCCACCTTTTTATGTCAGCCTGCACATACATGACAAAATACTGCATAATGCTATGTTTGACTCAGGTGCCTCACATAATCTTATGCCCAAAGCTGTGATGGAAAGGTTGAACCTCGATGTCACAAGGCCGTACAAAGATCTGTATTCTTTTGATTCAATTTAAGTCAAATGTTTAGGCTTGATCAAAGACCTTTGTGTCTCTCTAGTCCAATTCCCCAACAAGACAATCTTAATGGATGTAGTAGTAGCCGACATTCCCACAAAGTATGGTGTGCTCCTATCCAGATCGTGGGGAGCAAAATTGCAAGGATCCCTTCAACTCGACCTCTCTTATGCCACTATATCTGTCTTTGGGCAACCAAAGAGAATATATAGAGAAACATTAATGAAGTATGTGGTAAGCAGTGAGGAAAAACCCTAAAATTTCCCAATATACTCAATCCATTATGATATGGATTCCTTTATTTTGTTTAACGATAACACCAACCCTCCAACTGATGATAAGCCGTTATCTTTGGAGAAAGGAACGTACGTCAATGAAAAAACGGTTGCCAATACCCATGAAATCATCTCAACAGCTAAGGCAACCAACAAACAGCAAGAAGAAAATCCTGAAACAGAAATTACCAGTCTTCCCGTTCCTCAAACAACTGAAACTCTCAATACAAACCTCAAACGAGAAGTCACATGGTATTTGGAGTTTGATGGTTCAGTAAACAAGTTAGGAGCAGGGGCTAGAGTGTGGATTTACAATACTCAGGATAATCACGCACAAGGCCATGCCTATAGACTCAATTTCAGATGTACAAACAATATGGCGGAGTATGAAGCTCTTCTCTTAGGCCTCAAGTTGCTCAAAACCCTGGGAGCTACTACAGTCTCCATCCTAGGTGATTCGGACTTGATTATACAACAAATAAAGGGTAACTTTGTTGCTAATGATAGTAGAATGAGAGCTTACAGAGCCGCTGCCACCGAACTACTCAACACCTTCAGTGAATTTAAGCTGGCCAAAATTGCACGAGATCATAATATTCACGCCCATAGTCTAGCAACCTTTTCTAGCACATGCAAGCTTCCCTTTGAACCAAATCACCATTTCACCGCTGAAATAAAACACAGACCTTCGGTCCCTAACAATGTCAAGGATTGGTCGGTATTCCAAGATGATTCCCAGATTAACAATTTCTTAACTCTGGAGGACGAATTTTCCAACACAAACATTGACATGGATGCGATGGCCGAATCACAACAGTTAGCAGAAGAAAACCACCTGACTATAACAGCTGCAACAACTAAACAAATCATTAACCCAACTGTTTTCAACAATACAAACATAGGACAGCTGAAACACATTTGTTCAGAGAAAACAGCCAAGGTGGAGGATGAGTTTATTGATCTGAAAAGTAATATTCTACCTGCCGGCCTTACTCCATTGGAAGACATGTTTGATGACAACGATGTGCCCAAAAAGCCCAAGATGGAACCCTTGAATGCTGCCATAGAAGAACACAACATAGGAACAACAGAACATCCCAGAATGATTAAATTGTCCAAGAATCTGCCTCCTGACCAAAAACCGAAATATGTGGATTTGTTCAAAGAATTCCAAGATGTATTCGCCTGGAGTTACGAGGACTTGAAGTCCTATGATACTTCTGTAATTCAGCATACCATTCCCTTAAAACCAAATCAAAAACCGTTCAAACAGAAACTTAGAAGAATCAACCCCATGCTTCTTCCCTTGATTGAAAAAGAAATAAAGAGAATGTTTGAAGCATGTATCATTGCGCCCATCAGATTCTCTGAATGGGTGTCTAACTTAGCTCCCACCAGAAAAAAAATAGGAGAGATAAGACTGTGTGTAGACTTGAGAAATTTAAACCAGGTCTCTCTAAAAGACCACTACCCGTTGCCCAAAATGGATCATATTTTGCAAAGAGTAGTGGGTTCCTCTAGAATTTCTTTACTAGATGGATTTTTAGGATTTAACCAAATACTTGTTCACCGAGATGACCAGGACAAGACATCTTTTACCACACCCTGGGGAACATTCAAGTACGTTAAAATTCCCTTTGGGCTAAAAAACGTCGGTGCTACCTTTTAAAGGGCAATGGATATTGCATTTGCTAAGGAGATACACGATTTCCTCGTAGTTTATCTCGATGACCTGACCCCATTCTCCAAATCCGACCAAGAGCACCTTAAGCACTTAAGGAAAATTTTCATGACATGTAGGAAATATGGCATTTCCTTGAATCCGAATAAGTCCCTGTTTGCCCTGGAGGAAGGCAAACTTTTAGGGCATATAATATCAAAAGATGGGATTAGAATTGACCTGGAAAGAATTCAAGCTATCCTTCAAATCCCTTATCCAAGAAACATAAAAGAACTACAAGCTTTCCTAGGAAATATCAATTTCCTGAGGAGATTTATCCCAAATCTAGCCGAGCTAATAAGACTATTGAGCAACATGTTGAAAAAGGATGCCAAGGTAAAATGGTCTCTTGAAGCCAAGCAGGCTTTTGAGAGTATAAAAACTGCCCTAACTCAAACACTTGTCCTCACCAGTCCTCAATTCGACAGAGATTTTATCATTTTTTCCTTCGCATCTGAACATACTATAGCTGCTGTCCTTCTGCAAAAAGATGATCAGGGCAACGAAAAGCCAATTTCTTTCTTTAGCCGAGCTTTGAGAGATGCACCCTTGAAATTTCAGATCATGGAAAAGCAAGCCTATGCCCTGGTCAAAGCCATCAAAGATTTTAGAATTTACATCCTATACTCCCATGTGATTTCCTATGTCCCTAACGCTGTTGTAAAGGACATACTAACTCAAGAGGGACTAGAAGGCAAAAGAGGCAAGTGGATTTCCAGCATCCTTGAATACGACATTGAAATAAAGCCCACCAAGTTCATAAAAGGACAAGGATTAGCCAAACTAATGTCCGAAACAAACTTCCAAGCATTAGACATTAATCAACTGGACGATGAACCAGAGCTGGCGACTCCACAGATCAGTGAAACCTTCATGCAATCCCCATGGTATGCTGATATTTGCTTTGTATTTTTAAACCTGTGTGCTCCCCCAGGATTGTCCAGAACCAAGAAAAGATTTTTAAGGATGAAATCATCAAAATTGTGTCATAGATGGTGCTTTATTTTGGAAAAATCACGAAGGTATTTTGCTTAAATGTTTAACTATAAATGAAACTAACAACATCATGAAAGAATTCCATGCAGGGGACTGTGGAGGACACTTGTATTGGAAATCCACGGCTGACAAGATCTTACGGGCTGGTTATTACTGGCCCTCTTTATTTGCAGATGTAAAGAAGTTTGCTGTCTCATGCCACAAATGCCAAATCTTTGAAGGAAGAAGAAAGTTACTGCCCTTGCCCCTTAAGCCCATTTCAACCGAGAAACCTTTTCAACAATGGGGTCTTGACTTCATTGGAGAAATCCATCCCTCTTCCTCAGGCCAACACAAGTGGATTTTAACAGCCACTGATTATTTCACTAAGTGGATTGAAGCCATCCCATGTAGGCAAGCCAATGACTCCACCATTATCCAATTCCTTGAGAGAAATATCCTCTCTAGGTTTGGCTACCCTGAGAAAATTATCACTGACAACGCTGCTGCTTTCAAATCCAAAAAAATCATCAACTTTTGCCACAAATACCACATCACCTTAGGCCACTCCACAACTTACTACCCTCAAGGTAATGGCTTGGCTGAATCTTCCAAAAAAAGCCTCATAAATATCATAAAGAAGCTGCTAAAAGAAAACAAAAAGAACTGGCACAGGAAGCTCACAAATGCTCTGTGGGCAGACAGACTTTCCACCAAGAAATCCATTGGGATGAGCCCTTATGAACTTGTATATGGCATGGAAGCCAAGTTCCATTCATCCCTGGGCATACCTACTATCAAATTGTTGCAAGAAGTTCAGGCTGAACCGAATGACATACAGAGAAGAGTTAATCAAACTGTTCACCTTCAGCAAACCAGAGAACAAGTCTTCAACAGAGCTCAAATACTGCAAGAAAAACTCAAGAATATGTTTGATAAAAAGGCCAAAGCAGAGGATTTCTGGGTGGGCAGCAAAGTTCTAAGATGGGATTCACGAAGAGAAGACAAGGGAAAACACGAAAAATTCGATTTTCTGTGGAAAGGTCCATACATTATCGGCGTTGTGCAAGGCAATAATACCTATTTTCTCAAATCTCCAGATGGCAGCACAACTGAAGAAGGCCCTGTCAATGGCCGAATGCTAAAGCACTACAATGATCCCTTTGATTGAAAAGAGCAGGCGGTGTTTTATTTTGTACATACTTGTATATACCAATGCCTCAATTTTTGTAAGATTCCATGATGTTGAAGCACGCAGAAGAAAGCAGGCAGTGCTTTACAGTTCAACAACAACACAATTGAAGGAAAGAGATGTTCCCAATCCAAAAGATCAAATCAAATCAACAGTCAGCACTAACAAGTCCAAAGTACAACCATAGCGGAAGAAACAAGGCAATCTGACCTACTGTTCTTGGCTTCTCACAAGGAGAAACCATCCCCAAGTGGAGCCACTGTTAGCCTCCTGCTGCAGCAGGTTACTCATATTTCATGATTGACATTTTTACAGACCAAATATGTCATACTTTGCATGCTGCAATGCTCCATATTTGCTTAATAGTCTCCAAGTGAAGAAGGCTACTCAGAGTTCATCTAATTGCTTTCCAAATGTTGAGAAGTTATTCTAGTGTCGTACAATTTTCAGTTGAAGGGAGGTCCAAACAGCTTAATCTTGGTCTCCCTAGGTTTCAATTTCCTGTTTTAGAATATAGAGAATGAAAAATTGTCCAAACAGCTTAATCTTGGCAGATCCTTAGATAGGTAGAGAACCAAAGGAGCCCAACTGCTTAATCTGGGCCCATGGATGAAATAAGGGTAGTTTGTAGATAGGGAAGCATAAAAAAAAAAGAGAAGAAAAATTGAAATGATGGGTTTGCAAGTCTAAGTGCACCCAAACCAAAAGAAGAAAAAATGTTAGGTAAGTAGGCTGGGTAGGTAGTTTTGAGGTTGCTGAATCTTGATTGCTGATCAGTCCCAGGTTTTCAGGTGACATCTTTACTCAGGACACAATCAACAGACGGTTCTATGTGAGAAACTCAAAAACAGGCATAACTAACTTCCTTTCTTCATCTCCCCCAAATCATTAACTAATTTCCCCAAAAGAGGTCAAGATCTGCTTGATACCTCTTAAGTTCCACCATTTTCATGTCATTAGCTTGGGTAAAGATCTGCTTTACTCAAAGATATTCGATACTCTCTCTATAAGGTTCTACCCCCTCGTTGCAGCCTAAGATCTCCCAAACTTAGCGCTTTCTTACCATCTCCATATTAACGACTAACATTATTATTTAACTCCTTATATTTTCCCTGTCCCTGTACTAAAATTATGTAGATAATCCCCTATGTAAATATCCCTCCCCCTGGTTGAAAAATAACCATAAGTACCCCCGGGAATTGCTCAGTTTATCTGAAACTTGGCAAGAGCCCTCATGCTACCCCTTCAAACCATCTTCTAAATACAATGGACTCCTTCCAGAGTATAAAATCCCTTTTTAAGTTATCTGACCCCTTCCGAAACCTCAAATGCTTGTCTAACGCACGTACCCACTCCTCCCGATCACAATAGACCCTTGCCGATCTCCTTAACACTCTGAAGATCCTAGTAACCCATCTCGCATCGCCACATCGCAATATTCTCACCATATAAGTTATGCCCCATCCATCGTTACCCGACGCGATATCGCGATGTCAGCGATCGACCGTCGCAAGCGTCGCATGTCCAAAAAAAATACCTTCCCGTTCCCCGCCGACACGATATTGCGATCGCATCGGAAAAGTTCATCGCATCGCCTTAAAATATGAGCACCACACCATGTCACATCTGTACCAGGGACCCACCGTTGACATCAGCAAGCTGACGTCACCCGGCGTACTACTAACGTTATGCTGATGTCAGCAGCCAAGAAACCAAAAATTCGTGCAGGAAGAGAAATCGCACTTCGGAGGTCCGGAACAAGAAACAGAGGCCGTTTTCGATGCGCGATTAGCGTGAAGCGCTAATCGCGCATCGCTACGGGAAATAGGTCGTTTCAGGGAATCTTTAGGGAATCTTTTGATTCCTTCGCTCGTTTTGCGCCGAAAAAGCCTGAAATCGTCGATTTTGTCAAATTAATCTGGTTTAAAGACAGGAAATGACCAGTGAGAGAGATTAAAGTGTATCAAATCAAATCAACAGGTAAAAAGCATGCCAAAGAGTATCAGCAGGCGGCGGAAGCCATCAATGTAGCGGCAAAGAGTATAAGCGAAAGATCTTAGCAGTAGTCCAAAGCAGGAGAACATTTAATACCTTCCAACAAAGTCAAAGAAAGAGGGCGAAGCCACTCAAAACCATCTAATCATAATTATTGCACATTTAACTCGCACCAGAACAGAACTACAGATCCCGAAGCACAGTCATTCCAGCAGTACCGCATCGAGCCTCCAAGGGTCACAAAGCACTCTTTTTGATTCAGTTGCCTCTAGCGCAGCCCAAAGGACTTACCTGCATTTAATTCCAATGACACTTAGGTTTTTAGAAAAGCTTTTCCAGCAGACCTGTTTAGGTCAATTGTAATAAATGACTTTCCGATATTTTTCTTATATATACCACCCTGAAAGATGAAGTGAGGGGTTGGTTGGTTGGTGAGTGAGTCGAGAAAATTGCTTAATCTTTATCTCGACATTTCCTTCAAGCAGAGACCCGCACTGTAACTGTCATATTTTCTATAATCAAAGACTGTTGAAGGCATGAATTTCGAAACTGTTTGATGTGTATAATTGGCCAAGGAGTGATTACGGAATTCCTGTTCTTCTACATGACTCAATAAGTGTTTATCAACTCTGTTAATTTTCATGTTTTGTTTACCACCGTTTCACCATCTAATTTGCAGAAAAGAAGAATAGCTTAGGATTTGTTTAACTACACCTTAAGCTCAATATCTGCATTTTTTCATGTTTTCATCATAAATAGTTATGAACATGTATACTTAACTGATCTTGTTTACGTTGTTTCTTTCACATATGAATGAGAGTTTAGGAATTCTTAGCTGCTCTTAGATAATCATTCATTCATTTCTCCTCTTTTTCAGTATGATGAAATGATTCTCCTTTTCCTTTCATCTATGATCATCATTCCATCCTTTCAGTAGATTGATAATTGTATCATGTGTGGTTATCCCACTAGTTAATCCTCTTGTGACCAAGAAAACACAACAACAAACATTAATCCATGACTCCATGCCCAATGGCTTGAAACTTATCACACCTTACCTTGCCTCTTCGCTTGAGATTTCTACCTTCCATCCAAACACAAACAAGAAACCCCTGAGCCAAAAGCTAGCCTAAAATTATCAACAAAGTTGAATCATTAAGAGAGAGCCCTCTCTGATTGCAGGTGGGCTAGAACCTGCAATCCAAAGATTGGTTTGTGGTTACCTCGGCCGTATCCCTAAACAGGAGCCTAGGGACAACCTGAGCGTTAACAGAAGGGTTGCAAGATGTATAATAAATAGTAATAATTGTAAGCCCAAACAATGCTGGGGATGCCCAGGTTGTTGGCTGGGGAAGTCGATGTGGTTGTAGGAAGTGCTAATGCGAATGGGAATGTTGTCCACTACACTATCTTTCCAAAATTTAGTGGAGAGGAAGAAAAATACTTAGAATTGGATCAGAAAGTGACATCTTTGCAGCGTACTCTATAGTTGTTGAGGAAACACTTTCCTCGGAGCTTAACCCATATCCATACACATACATCAGCCTCTAATTCTACTCACACTTGAGCTCCATCCCAACTTTATGACTCGACTGCAGGCACAACAAAGGAAGGTTTCATTGCAGGAGGAAAATGTAGCATATCGAAAAGCAATAACAGTTACACAACAACAAATCACTGAAAATTTGGTGGTTGTTGTTACAGTAAGGGCTAAGTCCTCCAAGTCTCTGCCTCGAAACTTGACGCGTCTGTTGTATGCTTGCAGAAGTGGAGCAGATGCTCCTGTTTCAGTTTGACCACTCCAAAACGATACTAGAACAAGGTCAAGGTTCATGAAAACCTTCAGTCGCACGAAACTGCATGTCAATATTGGGACAATGTGACATGTTGGCCATGGGAAAACTACTTTAATAACTGCACATGAAGGAAGAGTGTACAAAATAGTGTAGAGGAAAAACAATGTTGTGCAGGTGTATGACACTTTCTCCATGGGGACACACAACGACAAGGAGCATAACATGTTACCCATGACTATGCAGGGGTAGAGAGTTCGACAAGGGTGACCAGGAGTGTACCACCTGCAATCGACGTTTTGGGATTTCAAGCCAATTCTTACACCCACGCTTACAACCTCACCTGCACATCAACTATATTTTAGCGGCTACACGATTTTTCCACTAACGACGATTGGCCTCCAATTCCTTATTTTCATTGTATTTTGTGGTTGAAAAAAAATTGATTTGTTGAATGAAATATTGTGGCGTTGAAATGCACATAGTTCAATTGAGTTGTTCGTAGGTATTTTTTTTAATTTTTTTATGTAAGCAACCATAATGCACAGTGGAGAACCAACCCAATGTTTCAATTGAATTGTTCGCAGGTCTATTTTTTTTAGACCTCTCAGAGCATTGTAGAACCAACCCAATGTTACTGCACATGACTACCTCGGTTTTGAAAAAATAAGAGTGTTGTCAGAGCATTTAGCTCAATTGGACGTTCAGAATTGGGTAATGAATTGTGCCGAGGGAGCCATGACTTAGAACCTGACAAACCCAATTTTTTTTATTTTTATTTTTTATAATGACCTATTTTTATAGTCGTTTATCCATCAATTTGCACCAGCTGCCTACTTTCATTTCATATTGCTTTTGTGCTATAACATCAGTTAGTCCATAGCAAAAGGTACAGACAAAGAGACACAGTTTTGTATCTAAACACTCCAACCTAGCCGAAATAACAAAATCCAGCAGCACCCACAATTGAAATAAGACAAAGGGCCCGAGTAGGTATGATAGACATGGACAGTGGAAGAAGGGAGAAAAACAAAGAACTGGATGAAGTTGTAGTAGTTAAAGGCAAAATAATAAAAAATAGAGTAGAATAGAGAAGAAGAGAGTGGGGTCTTGCCAGCAAAGGTTGGGATGCAATGGAAGCAAAAGAGAGATGGGATCTTGTGAGAAAGACGTTGGGATGCCCATAGAAAAAGAGAAAGGTGCATAAAGAGGGAGCAAAAAGTAGAGAAGAAGATTACAGAGTAACCTATAGTTCAACGTTCAGAGGTGGATTGGGGTTGTGTATTGGCAGTACAAGTAAGCAAGGATGTACGACTGCACCTGGCTTGCGATGAACTAATAATTTGTGTTGGGGCATGTTGGGAGTCAAATGGTAACTATTAGAAAAAAAGTTAAATGTAAATGTAAGTGTAAGATGAAATGCAAATGCCATGTAAATGCACAAGGAATTAAATTGAAATTCACATGAATGGAGGGAAAATAGGTGGGAGATATTTCTATGGGAATGTTCCTTGTACTTTTATTATACATATTTTAATGATTTTAGGGTTGGGAAGTGTGCATTTGTTTGAGGGTTTTGGCATATAAAGGTTTGTGTGTTGGTAAGAAGAGATTGGGAGGTTGTGCAACCTCCCTACCACCATGGTAGGGAGGATGCATATTATGTAAATTGTGTTTCTGATTACGAAGGAATACATATTCCAATGTGTTAGTATTTGCGCTAGTTTATGTGTTTATTTGTAGTAGTATGCTATTATGTGCAACAATGTGTGTAATGTAATTTTCTGGGCTATTTATTTTGTTAGTTAGTTTTTCTGTTATGTGCAACAATGTGTGTAATGTAATTTGATGGGTAATTTATTTTGCTAGTTAGTTTTCTTGTCTTATACTGTATATTCTGTCATTGTCTTTCTATTGTTAGTTTTTTTCTCTTGTTGGCCTTCCTGGTCAAAGGGTTTTTTTTTGCCAATAACCAATCACTGCCTAAGTTGTAGAGTTTGTATGCGAAATAGCTCAACCATCATCATTCCCTTGTCCAAGACATACAAATGACTCAAGTAAATATCATGCGATTTTTTTTGCCAATAACCAATCACTGCCTAAGTTGTAGAGTTTGTGTGCGAAATAGCTCAACCATCATCATTCCCTTGTCCAAGACATACAAATGACTCAAGTAAATATCATGCGAAGTATCTGAAATATAATGACATAATACAAACACATGGAACATATCATGCATATGTGCTAATGATGTAGGTAAATCAAGCCTATATATCGACCCTTTCTTCTCTATGACCTCAAATGGTCCCACAAATCATGGAGACAATTTTAATCCCTTCCCAAACCTTATGGAGCTCTTTTGGGGCCTTACTCTAAAAAAAACCCTATCTCCCACTTCATAACTTTGATAAATGTGATGAGCACCAACGTAGGTTTTTTACCGATCTTGTGCCTCCTTTAGTGTTCCCTCGATCATGGTTATTTGTTCTTCCATCTCTTATACTACTTTCAGTCCTATTAGTAGCCATTCCTCTAGTCGATCCCACCTGATAGGCATTTTTCAAGGCCTCCCATACTTGAATGGTGCCATTTTGATGGAATTCTGGTAACTATTACTCTAATCAAATTCCACCAATGTTAAAAAATATTTCCATATTTTTTGTTGGCCCATCACATACATATGTAGCATGTCCTTGACCTCTCAGGGTGATAATTCATGTTGAAGATTAAATGGGTTCCTAAGGATTCTAGGAAGCTATTCCAAAACCTATTGGTAAAGACCACTCCCCTATCTAATATGATCTTCCTTGGCACTCAGTGTAATATCACAATCTCATCAATGAAAACTCTATCTAACTCAAGTGCCTTATATGTAGTTTTAATTGGTATAAAATAGGCATTTTTTGTCAATGCGTCCACCACTAAAAACATGGCATCATGTCTCCTTGCATTCATTGGTAGTCCCACGATGAAATCCATTGGTATAACTTCTTACTTAGATATTGATATCTCATGGTGTTGCAATAACCCTGCTAGATGTTTGTGCTCAACTTTTACTTGTTGACACTCTAAACATCTTGCTACAAAATTTACAATGTCCTTCTTCATCTCCTTTTGTAAGAATAACAGTTTTAGGTTTGCACTCATCTTCTTAAGACTAAGGTGTGCCTTGTATATTTCTCGATGTGTTTCTCTTAGGATTAGTTGGCATATTTTTTCATTTGATGACACATATAACCTTCCATGGAGTTGTAATAGTCCATTACTATCTAGAGATTTCCCCTCATACTTTGGGATCATTATTTCATCCTCCCTTAAACTCTAGCTAACCTCCTTAAACCAAGTATCCTCAATCTGTAAATTAAGAAACTTCTCCCTCGGATTTGTCTTTAGGGGAATCACCGAAATTATTTGAGGCCTCCTACTTAAAGCATCTGCCACCCTGTTTACTGTCACCTTTATGTAAGTAATATAAAAATCACATTCACTTAATAATTCTGACCACCTTCTCTGTCTAGTGTTTAAATTTGTCTTGCGTGAATATGCGTTGGTCCACAATGATCAATCTTATGTTCAAACCTCCTCCCTAGCAAGTAGTGTCTCCAAATATTTAGGTTGTATACAATAGCTACCATTTCTAGATCACGCATTGTATATTTCTCCTTATGGGTTCTATGTTTCTTAACACACACAATATTACTCTTCCATATTGCATTAGTATGCAACCAAGTGCCTTCTTGGAGGCATCAATGCTAACCAAAAATTCCTACTCCATATCTAGTACCTCTAGGATCGGTGTTGTTGTTAATAACACTTAATCTCTTGAATGCTTCTTTGTAATTTTTAGTCCAAAGAAAATTCTTATTCTTCCTTTTAAGTTCGGTGATGTGTTGGGTTGTGTTATATTCTTTCCACAACTAACCTACGTAGTGAACCGGGGGGTTAGAGGGGGGCGGGTAGCACCCTCTACGGGGTTCGGGGCAGCGCCCCGAGAAATTTTTTTTGGACCCTATATTAGGTTGGGCGAACCTACCTATGGTTTTCGGTCCATGGTATTGGATGCTTCGGCATGTATAAATATGTATTGTAACATTGAAAGGAATATAATGAAAAAAATCAAGCTGGTAGTCTCGGTTTTGAGATCCAGTGGGAAATCTCTGTGTATATGTGTTTTATGTGTTATGCTCTCACATTTTATTTTTCCTGTGATTTGGAATTCGTATGCAGGTAATTTCTGTTCGTGGTTAAAACCTACAACATCATCTCCCAGAAGTTCTCCACTGAAAACTGCTAAGAAATGGTCAAAACTGGACCATACTGAATACCCAGTGCAGAGGGTACGATGCATATCACCTTCCCAGTGTAAAGGGTGTGATGCATAATGAATGGCCCCTCTGTAGGGTGCGATGGTCGAGAATGGACAAATGGCAGGGACAATTTGCGAGGTGGGAGATCATGGAATCTTCTAGAGGCTTCCCCTCTGACACTTTCCTCTCTGTTTTCGACTAGGGATTAGTAAGAGATCATTAGTCTCCAAGTGGAATCAAGAACTATCAGAGAGAGGACACTAATCAAAACCCCAAGAGATGACTCACCTCCCTAAAATCATCTATATATGGATCCCTCATCACAGAGATCCAGAGGCTGGAATCTTGTATCTTGTAGAGAAGTGTTGTTGGTTTTCCGATGAAACTTCATAGTGTGGGGTGATCTAAGCTTTACTTGAGGTGAAGAAGGGCTTTCTTGCTGGAGGATGATGCTGGATCAGAACATATGGTTGTAATCCTCTTGCTATTCTTGATATTAATAAAGCTATTCAAGTTTTCCTCCATATTCTTGTATGTTTGATTATATATGCATTTGTATGGTTAACACATATCTGGTCCTGTGTTATTTATGAATATAGATCTCTATTCTTCGATAGTAGTATGTTGCTTTGATTGCACAGGTTCTCTTTGAAGCTAGGCAGATGAAGAAGAAGCAGCAAAGATCTATCAGGAAGGAGTGGAATCAAGCAAGGGAACCAAGCGCAAGACTAAGGTTGGTGTCCTTGTTCCACTCTTATCTATTTTCATAAAGGAAAGCGAAATTAGACCTTACTTGTTTGTTTCTAAGATAGCTACCAGTCTTAGTGGGAATAGTAGCTCCGAGTGGACACTATTCCCGGTAACAAAATGGTGACTCCACTAGGGAGCGAATAGATTGTTTGTTAGCCTATCTTTGTTTATTTATAAACTTACAAACGAAGCCTGAAGTCAAGCGAGCTAGCCTTCGAATTGCATTTGTTATACAAATGCAAAGTAGATCAATGCTGCTTCAGTCTATCTCTGAGTTTTGTTTATGAATTAAACAATCGATCCGCAAACGTTCTAATTTCCCTAAGTGGTGGCTCTAGTAACCTCCTTAGATCAACCCCTGTGATTTACATTTACTAAACATCACTCACTCGGCCTAAATCCCTTAACTGAATTCCAAATTGTGAGCAAAAACTAGTTAAAATTCTCGCACTGGTACCATCGCACCCACCCTTCAAGGCTGTCTGTATGCATCGCACTTCCCGTGTGCAGTAGGTGCGCTTCATACTGATTTCCTTGTGTGACAGGTGAGATGGTTAGGGAAGGTTAACTTTACCTTCAGACTTTGGTTTTTCCTTCACTATTTTGAGTTCTATTCAGGAGTTTTGTTGTCTGTGGTCAGTATATCTCTGTAAAAACCCCCTTCTCTTACATCATTCCACCTCTATTGTGCAAAGAACTGTAAGTTTTTTTATGTATTGTGCACCATTTTTAGTTCTCTTTTGCAAAGAAGTAGCATAGTCGAACTTTCGTTTCTTAATCTGAAAGTGTCGTAAGTGTCATTTTCAGTTTTAGAAGAGAATCACATTGTTCTTAATAGTCGATTCTACAGTTACTCTTGTATATTATTTGAATTAGTAGTTTTTAAAGTTTCGAAAAGCAATATTCATTTCGAAATCACAGTGTCTCCCTTACCTTCACTTCATTTTGAAAATAAATTTGTTGAGTATTGTCGCTTTGAAAATAATTCAGATTTGCACTTAGCTTTCTTATCATCATTCATACATTAAGAAGGCTGAAAACAAATACATGCATGTGCATTTGCATTTAGATTGCTTGGTTTGATTTAGGACAGTGCATCTAGTGTGTGCTCTGTGCTCTTTGTTCAAAGAATCTCAACTTTCTTTCCTTAGTAGCTAGGATTTTCATTACTAAAAGAAGATTAAACAGTTGTTTATCATCTTAGACTGCATTTTAGGAATTGTACACACATCACGCGGTGAACCTGAAAGGAAATTTTTTTAAACAAGATCAACTTAAAATAAATTTAATGAATCTAAAAATGCTTTGGAACCTAACACATAACATCTAGAGGTCTAGGCTAGAGACATATTCTGACGTCGTAAAACCTGGTAACTGTTGTTTTCATTGTTGGTTGGGTGATTCCTCCACTCTGAGATGGCAAGTGCCATTACGGACTTGTGCTCCCACATACCGTCGAGTATATATTGGGAGACCACAATAGGCTGCATCCTTTATCCTTAGGAAGCCGTGTCTACCGCCCTATCGATCGAAATGCACTGAACACAGCATTCGGGAAGATTGACTGTCGTACCGTAAAAAGTATTCTGTAGTTTTGCGATTGCTTTGGTAATCCCCTCCGCCTAGATTTCCAGAGAAGTCTATTTCGCTCCTTTTCAGACTCCTTAAAAGAAAAGGTCCATCTGAGCACTTGTCACTTCAGGCTCATTAAAAATCGAAGCGACTAGAGTCATCTTTTGTTTTTTCTTGACTCTTTAAAATTGAAAAAACAAGTTGTGTCAAAGCGTCTAAAATTTATTTTAATCAGAATAACATCACAAATTCCCTCATTGGTCTTTAGGTTGAGAAAAATGGAGTCTACCAACCAAGGATTTCC
>APFE030475663.1:140177-159834 GCA_000404065.3 Pinus taeda | reverse complement strand
GTTTGGGGCAGCGCCCCGAGAAATTTTTTTTTGGACCCTATATTAGGTTTGGCGAACCTACCTATGGTTTTTCAGTCCAAGGTTTGGACGCGATGGTTTTCGGTCCGTGGTATTGGATGCTTCAGCATGTATAAATATGTATTGTAACATTGAAAGGAACATAATGAAAAATCAAGCTGGTAGTCTCGGTTTTGAGATCCAGTGGGAAATCTCTGTGTATATGTGTTTTATGTGTTATGCTCTCGCATTTTTATTTTTTCCTGTGATTTAGAATTCGTATGCAGGTAATTTCTGTATGGGGTTAAAACCTACATGATGGGCATTGCTATCTTTGAAAACCCCTCAACAAATATGCGATATGTCCAATCAATGCCCATAAAATTATGTATTTCGTGAGCATTGTCCAGTGTCGACTAGTCCATGATGGCCTCGATCTTCATTGGGTCTACCGTGATACCTTCCCTAGAGATAATATGTTCGAGATAATGGATCTTGGATTGATAAAACAAAAACTTTGATAGTTTTCCATATAATTGGTTCTCTCTTAGACACTATAAAACTAGTATTAAGTGCTCATTATGCTCCTTTGGGGTCCTTGAGTAGGTCAAGATGTATTTGATAAAGACTTGTACAAAATTATCTAGATATTATTGGAATATCTCAATCATTACGCTCATAAAAAAAATCAGGGAATTTATCAGTCCAAAGGGTAAACTACAAACTCAAAATGTCCAAATCTTGTCCGAAAGGTTGTTTTTGGGATACCTTCTTCCTTGATTCTTAATTGATGATATCCCTATCTTAAATCTGTCGTTGAAAACATAGTTTCTCCCCTCATTTGGTCAAATGGGCCATCTATCCTTGAAAAAGGATATTGATTTTTTATCATCATCTTATTCAACTAATGATAATAATGCACAAATTCCAGGACCCATCCTTATTTTTAACAAAAATTACAAGGTCTCCCCAAGGAGATATGGTGGGTTGTATGAACCCCAAGTCCAATAATTTTCTTAATTATATTTGAAAATCTTTTAATTCTGGAGTTGATATATTATATCGTGCCTTTGCAATAGGCTTTGTGCCTATTTTAAGGTTGATTGTGAAATCAATTTCTCTTTTTAGGGATTTCCCAAGCAATTCTTTTGGAAATAAATCCCTAAATTTAGCAAGAATTGGATGCTTATATAGATTTTGAGAGTTGCTCTTATCATTTAGTGTTGAAACTATGAAAATATGACACCCCTTCATCTATATTTCATCAACTGCATCGATGAGATGAACATTAGGGAAACCCCTCGGTTCCTTCCCATCAAGGATTTTATCTGACCTTCATACTCTATGAAACATAGTATCTGGTCCTTGCAATCTAAAATTGCCTCATGTTGTTCCAACCAATCCATTCCTATGAATGCATTATAAGATCCTAGCATTACAGAATACAAGGATACTCTTGTCTTACATACTCCTAAATTCACCTCACAATCCCTTACCAACTTACCTACACTTATTTTCATCCCACATGCCATCTCTACATGCCTAACATCATGTTGTGCAATTTCTTCATGTTTAATTTGTGACAATGCATTTAGAGAAATAAAGACTCAGTAACTCCTAGATTTATCAAAATAATAAAACTCATAATGTTAATATTACTCATCATCTTAATCATAGTGGAATGGTTCTAAGCTTGGCGATTGTTCATCGCTGCATGGATGCAATAAGCCTTCTATAGATCCCTCACCATGGAATGTGCCTGAGCTATGTTGGAACTAACTGTTTTATGAGAGAAATTCCTCTCGAAGTATGGACCTCTGCAAGTCCAACACCAACTCTTAAGATCTTGGCTCCTACTAGTAGCTAAACTGGAGGTTGGTCTTGGAAATCTTTTAGTAAGAAAGAGACTGTTGTGTTAGATGTTGCTGGGGCGTGGCATAGTGGTACTATGTAGGATGATACTATGATGATTGATGTGTCTATATGTTAGTATATCATGCCCAGTAAGATACAATTTGTGGTTGTTAAGATGGATACCAATATGGTGGCATTCAGTTTCTTGCTAACAGGTTTCGATTTAGAACTAGTCCCCTCTAAAAATTCTTGTGATTCATATTGTTTCCACTAGATACTCCTGAACTTATATGTTTTGATGGCCTACTCAGTCAATTGTTTAACATCACTTCCTCAGTGATGATATCCCATTAAATTGCCTCATATAAGGTACGAGGCATCAAGATTCTAACCTTATCCCAAATGTTAAAATTTAATCCATATATAAATATTTTTACTTTGGGCTTATTTATGTTTAAGTGAGGGGCATGGAGACATAGAAAAATAGTTCCATGAAACAAGCCTCATACTTGAGCACTGATCGACTGCCCTACTTCAATGCATTGAATTCATTCAGTTTCCTTTTGATGAACTCCTCTAACATGTAGTATTCTCTAAACTTGTCTTTAAATAACTCCCAAGTTACCTTTAAGATATCTATCCCCAACTAAGGTAATAATGTTTTCCAACAAAGAAATGCACTTCCTTTTAACTTGAGTACACCCATATTGGCCTTCATATTTGAGGTGTAGTCCCTCAAACTGAAGCACATAACCATGTTTTCTAGCCATGCTTCTACAATTTTTCCATCTATGGACCCCTAAAATTATGAAAACTTTACCTTTTCGAAATCACAATGCACATAATTTCTTATAGAATTTTGAGGCCCTTCATTCTACATAATAGGTCCTCCCCGTTTCCATTCTAAACGGGTTATTAATTCCTCCAACATATGCTAAAATGATCTCATTAAGTTCAAAACTTCTTCGAAAGATATATGTTCCTGTGCCAAAGTGTGTTCCCCATCGTTGGGTAGGGTGATAGGGGTTGACTACTATGGTGGCACCATGTTGTGCCCTATAGACATCCTATTCCTTCCTATGCCTCTTCTAGCCATGGTGCACCAATAGTAACCAATTTACATTAGTCCAAATTGATGTAATAACATCGGTGCAGAAGGTTTTATACACTCCTAAACCAACCTTCATTACCATACCGCAAACTACTTCATGAACTAAAGATTCTATAAAACTTTGGTTTATCAGATTAATGTACACATATACCTATCCATTCATTTCTAAAATAAACACACACACATAGATGTGCGCACACACACAAAAAGATAGATAGGCCTTTAGTTACCTAATTTAAAAAAAAAGAGGTCCTAGACTCCAAGAGTCGTGAATTTTTTAATAATATGCAATGTAGTATACCTTGTTTACACACCAAAGAGGTGAAATAAAAATATATTCCTATAAATTTAAATATTGACGTACGAAAATATTCCAACAAAACAACGAATAAGGTTCATATGAATCCCACTTTACTGTACATTTCCAACATTTATTTTCACACCCTATAAATACATCCTATCTCAATATATGTAAAATTCATAGGTTGTTATAAAAATCTAGTACAAGAGGTAAAATTCATAGGTTATTATAAAAATTTGGCACAAGAGGTAGAATAATAATAATAAGTATAAATTCAAACTTTGGATGTCATTTAATGGCAAGCAAGGCCATACAAATCTAATAAACAAAGTAAATCACTCGTGGACACCACTCATAAAATATAAGAGGAAAACGAACAAATGTGAAGAATGAATTTGCATAAGTCGAAAATTACATTGACAAAGATAAGAATTTATACATCTAAATTAATTTATTAAAGATTTGGGAAATGATTAAATGTGGACTTAATTACGTCGACCTTATGCATAAATTTATGTAAACAAAACAAATTCCCAAATCAAAAAATTTAACCACTGGATAATGTAATTTCTTTGCATTATGTTACTTTCTTCTGATTCTTCTGATTTCCCACTAACTTAAATTTTAAATTAACCAAAATTCTTCCTTCCTTAGTTGAATACCCTATATTGTTACACCCAACTATACAAAAATTGGTTTTCATTAATATATAGTCATGATCTAATTCTTTCTTATAATTTAAATATAAAATATGAATGAAATGGAAAATACATTAATACCACATACAAAGAATTAAATTGTGGTACAATCATGTTAACTTCTAAAATTTTAGAAAAATCCTTAACAAGTTTGAATTTGGAACTAGAAAATGAGGATCCATAATACTCTCGAGCCCCTGAGAATGTGTCTCATGCATATGGACTTGAATTTCATGGTTACTCTTTTCAATTTAGCTCACACTCAACTTGCTCACTCATCATTTGAGGTCTTGATGGTTGAAAGTAACATCAACTCCCTCCATTAAGTTCTCTCATCCTCAACAAATGACATAGTGGTAAAAACAAATTGATTATAATAAACAAACTTAGGGTCAATCTCGTGAGAGTTACACTCTCTTGTCCTCAACTTTCAGCCTTCAGGATTTGAAAACCTTGTCATTAGTCAACTATTTCTATGTATGCCTCTTGACAAACAATGACATAAAACTCTCTCCGAAAATAGAAGTTATTTTATCATCCCATCGACCTTTGGGCTGCGCAATTTGTTGCCAACCCATCGACCCTTGACTATGCTGATATCATCAGCCTATCGGCCTTCAACTATGTACATGTTATCAACCCATAGACCTTTGGGCTATGCTCGGTTACCGACCTATTGGTCTTTGACTGCACCTAATTGAAGCTCAGATGTCTTGGTTCAAGACTTCTCAGATATTGGCATCCTCACCTTATCTCGAACACTAGAGATAGTCAGCACTTCTTTGACTGCTCCGAGACCCTGATCCAAGCACGGGATCTCAACCTCGACCCTTAATGCAAGTGACAAGAAGGGTTAAGTGACAAATGACAGATCTTGATATCGAGATGTCTGCATGTTGAGGATACCCTAAGATGATATCATCCTGAGGTGATATTGGACGAGATGGAAATAACTTTGAAATCCCAATATGGTGTTAGGTTGATAAGTGTTGCCCGTGACTAGCGAGGATCAACGTTCGGATAATTCTCTTGGGACTACTACTACTTCTCAAAGACAGAGACTCTAAGAGACATGAATATTGATGAATAAATATTCTTCCACTTCAGTAGCCATGTAGCCATGTTAATACATCAATAAATTAATAATAATAAGGGAGTCCAACGTGGTTTCTACACAATTAGCTAGTGCAATTTAATGTAGGATAATAAAACGAACTATCGGACTAGGAAAAAAATAATGAATTGCCCAACTTCATTGATTCACTTTGAAACATAATCTCATGGTGACACGCTTTTCGTGATTCCACCATTTGGGTGGCTATTTTAAAGTTAACGATATATTGTTGTATCCATGGTGAGGTTTTGGTGGCATGATGGGATTATGCAGGCCTTTTAAATGATGGTTGGGACTTGGGGCTGTGCATGTCATTTTTTTGGTTTTGGGAAAATCATGAGGGATTAGAGATAGGTTTTAGTTGGCATGCCATGATTATCAAGAAAACAATTTACGGTCAGCTTGAAATGTAGGGGTTGGGAATTAATTGTTCATTTAAAAGGTTAATATTCGAGTTGTTTTTAGTGTGATTTTTTGGAAGTTTTTGAGGTGGGTTTTTCCGATTTAATTTCTCTAAAATCCGGTAGGAATTTATTGAAATCACAAGTTTGATGGGTAACCCTACACAATCAAAGTATCCTAGGGGTTTTTCATGGTGCTAAATCCATATATACAGTAAAAAATTAGTTTAAATACCACAAATCAAGATTTCACCTCAAATTCTTCCACCGGATTCCGGCACCGGAAAGTCCAAAAAGTCGCACTATAGGCAACTCTGTTAATATTAGTTGAACACAAGGATTAGAAGAACAATGAAATTAAACTAGTGATGTAATAACTTTCAAAATCCAAGAATGTAGTGTCCCACAAACTACTCATTGAGGGAAAGATATCCAGTGATACTAATTTTAGGCTTTGGGTTCTTTATTTGGATATATTTCTACCTGTGAGCTTGGGGAGCGAAGGCACCCTCTTGAAACCCATGATTGAATTGGAGAATGATGAGAAATCTAGCGAAATTTTTCCATTGAAGAAATAGATGCGGGGATTTAAATATGTATGTGTTATTGAAAGAGGTCTTAGGAGAAAATGATAAATTCCCTCGCTCTTTCTCCCAATGAAATTGTTCTCCTCATCACTTGGATTTGTTTCAAATGGATATCTATTTTTACATTATTGATTCTGCATAGGATACCACATCAGAAATGAATATGGAAAATTCTAAAGATACTGGGCAAAATTTGTGCTTCCCCATGGTTCTAGAAATTGATCTAATGACAAGGGAGATGTCATACCAAAGGTTGTTGAAAACTTCTATTTCATTGATGAGAGTCAATAACTAATTTCCTTCATAGTGTTACCCATTGACAAGGGTGGAGATGGCAATAAAGATGGTTCCAAGAAGTAGGTATACTTACAGGCACTGGAGATGGTAAAAAGAAAAAAGTCTATAAATAGGATGTTACATAGAAATTGAATCCTTAGGAGCAAAGGAATGTGGCATATTTTAATATTAAATAAGGATCTTGGATCCAACTACAAAATGCAAGAAAAAGTTGTAAGGAAACAATACAAAACATTCTTGTTGTAGTACGTTTTCTTCATTTTGCAAGGAGAAATTCCGAGCCTTGAAATGGAGACTAGAAGTGAAATTTGTGAAGATAGGTCATTATTAGATTGTAAATGTGTGTTAATAAATTTTCCCATCCATGGGAAGTTGCACAATGTACAGAGAAAACTCAATGATATTGCATTGAGCTTTGTTCTCGGTTAAATCTCATTATAGGTTACAGGTTACAATTTTTTCTTGAAATATTATCCAAATTTCTTACTATTGCACATAATGTTTTCATTGATGAAAAAAAAGATGTCATTGATGTCAAAGGGGATGTGTGGATAGTAGAAATAGGACCGTCATTGATGATAAAAGAAGAAACAAGTCTTTTAGTGAAGCAGTATGATAACTTGAACTTGACAAGGTCTCATTACAAGGAGGATATGGGTGCTTGAAGTTATTTGATTTTTTGACAAATTAACGATGCTCAAAATATTTTACAAATAACATGGTTTCTTAGTTCTCTTTGATACATTTCTAATGGTATATTATACCTAGAAAAACTCCTTTCAGATGAGAAGTTATGGCTTGTTGAAAATTAATATTAGCTGGGGCAAAAATTAAAAGGCCAAAAGATAGGGCCAAACCCAAGAATTGAATTTGTTAAATTTCATGCAATTTTGAAGCATATCTAATGTTAACTCAACAAATATACATCCATGGTCAAAGAAGCAACGCACCGGTTAATGACACTAAATTGTGTGCAAGTCTATGGTTAATCAACATTGTTTCGAAATTTAATTGCCCAACCAGATGATGAAATGTGGCACAATTTGATTGGATATGACACAGATTATGACGATGTCAACATGTTTATGTGGTGCCTCTGGAGGTTTCCATGTGGTAGGAAAAAATGACATTTTTTAGTTGTCTAATGAGCTTGAATTTGTGTGTTATGTGGCCTGTCTAGTGTGTGTCATGTGGAAAACGTGAAGTCAACAGATGGAAACTCATAGACCCCTGGGTTGAGGTCATGTAGGCTCAGTCATGTGGCAAGGGAATATGGCTCTAGGTCTTATGGCTTTTGGAAACTTCGAATGGTCGCATGGATAGGTTGACTCCACGCTATATGGAGAGGCCCTTGGTCAACCCTCAATTTTTTGGACCTATGAAAGCTATATATATACAAACTTGAGAGTTGTGAATGAAATCAAATGAAAACAACATATAGTTCTAATTTTGTTACGAATATAGTCTCATTTCGAGGTCCAATGTTTAAGTATGGCCGTAATATAATGAAGAAGTTTGGTCTCAATCACATGGTTCTTAGGTAAATAATTTCAACACTAAATTATGGTACTTGTTATGTATAAATTAATTTAATTTAATTTCTAAATTAAGGGGCATGATCTTTCCCATGTAATGACACCTAGGATGTATTTAAGCTAGGGCCTTCCACCATTGTAATAATCATCATTCAAGTTATATTATATATATTAATATTTATATATATATATATATATATATATATATATATATATTAATTATTATTTTTCTTCTGTTAATTATTGAGCATCTTTGCTCCATTTGGTATCAGAGCAAGTTTTGTATCTTGCACCTTCTAATGTTGTTCGTTGTTCACCACCAACAACCTCATCAACGTGCATTCCGTCATAGACTGTCCGTCCAACTTTGTGGTACATCTGCCTTGCCCGTCCAGTGTGTATTTCCATCATCGCACTGCCTATGTCCCCATTCTCCTTGACCAACCATCTCAATGTTGCCACATCATGTCTAGTCTTTTTCTCTTCCATGTTCCCCTGTTCATCACTACATCAAACCGCATCTGCCTCGACGTCAACCTACAACACGCTGACCATTCCACCCACTGTCACCTGCATCTTTTTTAACCACAACATCCGCACCAATCACCATCGATCAACACTTTTCATGTATCCCTATTCTTTCAACCCTATTCGAGTCACGACTGTAACATATATATGTGTGTGCGTGTGTTTAATTAAATTATATATTGACTTACTACATAATTGATATAATTTAATCAACTATATAATTTTTTAATTATATAATTAATTAATATTTGTAATCTAATTATGTGTGTGTGTGTGTGTGTGTGTTTAATTAAAATATATATTGACTTACTAAATAATTGATATAATTTAATTAACTATATAATTTTTTAATTATATAATTAATGTTAGAAAGTGCAGCAAGAAAGGCTCATTTTGACTTTAGCCTTAGTCGAATTGAGTAAATTGAAATTCCACATCAGCAAGACAACTTGGAGGCAACAAAATTGTGTGACATGACTCTCATCACTCAGTTAGATCAACAAATTTGAGTTAATGGGCTTGGAGTTCAGTTATGCATGTGTTGATTGCTAATTTATAGCAATCTAGTTTAGTTATTTTCAGTTGTAGTTAGTTAACTGACCTCTAACAATTAATAGAATTAGTGGAGGACAAGTTGTGTAGTGGGATAACAATCTAACTAAGAGATCTGTCAGTTAACTGATCAATCAGCCCAAAATAGCTCATGCATGCAAAGAATTTGAATTTCTCAGTTGTGGTGGAGATTCCAAGGCAGTGTAAAATTATCTGTATACTAGATTGCGTGTACAAATTTTGCATGTTGGTGAGGTGATCAATCTTTGAGAATTGCACAAGAAAATAGGGGATACTTCCTAACTTTTAGGAGCTAAATTCCTCAGGAATTGCACTAGGAAATATGAGGATAATGGGGTGGGGGAAGAAATTGGCTAAGTGTTGGCTAGAGCTTCTCACTCAATAGAGAGAACAATTATTCATTTGCAGGTGGTGCTCAGAGCTAGAACATGCAATTGTAATAGTTTCTTTATTCAACTAATTAATGAAAAAAGACTTGAGGGGTTTTTCTCAGTTAGGTTCCCCTAGAAACATATGAGTACTTGTGAATTTTGTTTCTCTAAATTGTGAATTCCTTTCCGCAAGGAAGTAGAGCAGAATTGTGTCTCTTGATTTTAGTTTAATTTATTGAGCAACTGAAATCCTATCACCAAATTTCTATAGGGTATTGGAGTTGGAATCACATTAGAACCAATATTTCGAAGTTGTTCCTCAGGAAGTTCGAATTTGCAGCTTCAGTGTAGCAGGATTTCTTTGTAGTTGGGAGAATAACCTTCAATGGATTGATATTAGAGTATGCATTTGAAGGCATCTTGGATTTCACTGCCTGGAAGGGTTGCATGGAGGCAGTGCTTGATGACAATGGCTTGCTAGAATACATCAAGAAAGATGTTGCAAAACCACAAGAATCTAATGCACGGAACCTAGCCCAATGGAAGAAAGATGTAGCCAAGGTGAGGAGAATAATTATAGAGAGAGTGAGAGACCACATAATCTCAAATATCCATGGGAAAGAAACTCATTTTTCAATGTGTAAGACACTAACTGAGATTTTTGAAAATAGTAGTGACCATAGAAAATTGGCCCTCAAAGACAAACTTCGAAACATAAGGATGTAGAAGAATGAATCAGTGGTCCAATACCTAAAAAATTTCACTCAAGTTCAACATGAACTTGGAGGGGTTGGGGAGAATGTTGCAGATGCTGACTTGGTAAGCCTAGCTCTTCTAGTCCTTCCAAAATCCTAGCAAAACTACTAGGACTCGTTGAATGGAAGGAAGAAATTACCAAATTGGGGAAGGTTGTGGTCCGATTTGGTACAAGAAGAGTTTCACAGAAATACTATAGATGGAGTTTCATCCAAAGGAGAGGATGAAGAGAATTTTTCCTTAGTTGGAAAGGGAAAGAAATCTCAAACCAAGGTAGAATCTAGCCAAAATAATGGCAAAAAGAAAGAGTTGAGAAAGATAAAATGCTTCAATTTCCAAGAGTTCGGGCTCTATGCTGCAAAGTGTCCACCAAACAATTCTAGCAAGAAGAACTCAAGAGGAGAAGAAGGTGAAACATTAGCTTCACAATTCGACTTAGAATTCACCTTGATTTCATGCATGACCAACAATGTGATGGGGAGTGTTTAGTACTCAGACTCAGATGCCTTGTTCCACATGACAAGATGTAGAGATTTTTTCAGCGACCTAGAGGAGAAATATCTCCATATGCATATTGAGCTTGGGGACAATAGAAGGTAAATGCTACTGAGATTGGAATTGTAACCTTTAAGAGGGAGTCAAGCTCCCCTCTTTGCCTAAAATATTTTATATTTGTACCAGGCCTAAAGAAGAACCTCATCTTTGTAGCAGTTTTGGAAGGCAAGGGTTATGATGTAGTTTTCATTAAGGGGAAAGCCTTTTTGAGACGCATAGCTACCGGGAAGGTGAAGCTGATAGGTGTTTGAGTCAATAACATATACAAACTTTAGGTGGAATCTTGCACTACATTAAGCAGTAAGGAAGACAAAGTGCAAAGTCGTGATGTTGGTGAACTCTGGCATAGGACATTGGACCATTTACACTGTGATGCCTTAAAAATTATACAAAAAATTACCAACAGTCTCCCTAAAGGATCCTTTGAGTATCATGATGTATGCAAAGGGTGCACCTTGGAGAAATATGTCAAAGCCACATTCTAGAATCGAGAGAGCAAAGCCAATGCAATTTTGGAGTGAGTCCACTATGATGTTTATGGACCCTTCTCCACAGCCTACACAACAAAACATGATTACTATGTTATTTTTATTGATGATTTCTCAAGAAAATTCTCGATTTTATTAATGTGGAAAAAGGATGAGGTGTTTCCAAAATTTGTAGAATTTAAGGCATTAGTTGAGAAGGAGACTGGGAAGAAGGTGAAGGCTCTCAGGAGCGACAATGGAGGTGAATTCATTTCGAATGCCTTCAAGGACTTGTATGCCAAAAAATGAATTCCAAGAGAACTAACAGCTCCCCATAACCCACAACAGAATGGGGTAGTTGAGAGAAAGAACATAAGCATAGTTGGAGCTGCAAGAGCTATGCTACATGAACAAGGTATGCCATTGCATTTGTGGGTCGAATCATGTAACACAACAATCTATTTACAAAACTAGATTCCTCACATGGCACTTGGTATGATCACATCGAAGGAACCTTTCTTGGGGAGAAATATTGATGCATCTCATTTCATAATTTTTGGAGCTTTAGTTTATTGCCATGTCTCCAAGGATTCACGGAAGAAAAATGAGCCTACAATAGAGTTGGGAGTTTTTGTAGGATACACTGAAAATCCACACAATTACCAGGTGTATTTTCCTTCACTCAAAATGATAGTTTTGCAAAGAGATGTCAAGTTTGATGAGGAGAAAGCTATAAGAAGCTCTCTTGAGAGGGGGTTGTATATCCCACCAAAGACGAACTTTTAGTTCCAAAGGAGAAGCCTAAGGATGAGCTCCAGGAAGTTGCGGAGCAGCCACAAATGGAGGAGTAGAGAGGAGGTCGAGTGGAGAAAACCACTCAACCAAGGACATCCAAAGAGGGGAGAAAGAGTACCATAGAAGTTGATATATTGCTGAAGGATGCAAGGGAGAATGTGGGATCTCCATCATCTTTATGCAGGCATAGGAGGTAACCTGAGAGGTACAATGGATACATGATAAAGACAAAGCCATCCTATTTTGAGGAAGCATTTGAGTAACCTATTTGGGTTGACACTATGGTGGAAGAATATGAATCCATAATGAAGAATAGTGTTTGGGACGTAGTCCCAAGACCAAAGGATAAATCACTGGTGGGTTCCAGATGGATCTTCGAAGTCAAGCATGCAGTGGATGGGAGCATCGAGAAGTGCAAGGCCATATTTTTGTCCAAAGGATTCTATCAGGTAGAGGGAGTTGAATATGAGGAGTAATTTTCCCCAGTGGATAGGTATTCCTCCATTAGATCAATTATTGCATTGGCTACACAAATGGGGTGAAAGATCCATTAGATGGATTTGAAGACTGCCTTTCTCAATGGTGTTGTTGAGGAGGAAATTTGCATAGAGAAACTAGAAGGATTTGAGACATATGATTAGGAGTCTCATATGTGAAAACTTAGGAGGGGATTGTATGGTCTCAAATAGGTGCCCTGAGCTTGGTACACTTGGATTGAAAACTATCTCAGTGGATTGGGACTCTTCAAAATCAAAGTTGATGCGAACATCTATCACATTGCATTAAGCAATGTCTTTCGGTAGAAATGACATGGGCCTCATGAATTACTTCCTAAGGCTGGAAGTTTGGTAGGGTGATGGTGAATTTTTTGTGTCTTAGGGGAAGTATGCCACCGAGATACTTCAGATATTTCACATGGAGAATTATAAGCCCATGGACACACCTCTAGCTATAAACTAGAGGAAGGAGTATGCTAGTTTATATGAGCCAATAGATGCTCCATTTATAGGCATCTTGTGGGGTCTTTGATGTATCTAGTGAACACAAGAGCCAACATGTGCTATGTAGTCAACCAACTAAGTCAAGCTATGGTTAGGCCTACCAAATTGTATTGGAAGGTAGAAAAGCATGTGTTATGGTACGTCAGAGGCACTACCCAATGTGGATTATGGTATAGACGGAAAGGGGGAGTGAATCTGCAAGGCTTCACTGATGTGGATTGGGTAGGGAGTCCATCCGAAAAGAAAAATACATTTGGTGGGATCTTCAGTGTTGGGTCCATAGCTATTTCTTGGTACAACAGGAAGGAGAGGTATGTGGCACTCATCTTAGTAGAGGTTGAAAACATGGCTGCAAGTCAAGCATCATGTGAATCAATCTAGAAGAGGAAAATACTTGTGAGACTGTTCCAGCATGAGATGGATCTGACAATGATATATTGTGATAATCAGAGTTGCATTAACCTCTCTAAGAATTTGGTATTTCATGACAGGTCCAAGCACATTGATATCTAGTATCATCATTTGCAGACTGTGTTCAAAGGATAATTATGTTTCTACATACATTCAAAGTAAGGAACAAGATGTTGAAATGTTGACAAAGGCATTGTCAAGAGGTAAATTCAAATTCCATAGGTGCAAGATAGGGGTGGTTGACAATCCCTTTCTTTCTAAGAGGGTGTGTTATAAAGTGTAGCAATAAAGGCTCAATTTGAGTTTAGCCTTAGTCAAATTGAGTAAATCAAAATTCCACATCAATAAGACAACTTGGAGGCAGTGAACCTGTGTGCCATGGTTCTTGTCACTAAGTTATATCATAAATTTGAGTTAGTGGGATTGGAGTTAAGTTATGCATGTGTTGATTGCTAATTTATAGCAATCTAGTTCAATTATTTTCAGTTGTACTTACTTAACTGACCTCTAACAATTAATAGAATCAGTGGAGGATCAGTTGTGTAGTGGGACAACAATCTAACTAAGATATTTGTAAATTAATTGATCAATTAGTGAAAAATAGCTCATGCATGCAAGGAATTCGAATTACTCAACCGTGGAAGATATTCTAAGGCAATGTAAAATTATTTGTAGATTAGATTGTGTGTACAAATTTTTCATGTTACTCAAGTGATCAATCTTTGGTAATTGCTCAAGAAATTAGGGGATAAATCCTATCTTTTAGGAGATAATTTCCTCAGGGATTGCACAACAAAATATGAGGATAAGGGGGGACAGAAATTGGCTAACTGTTGGCTAGAGCTTCTCACTTGGCATAGAGAACAATTATTCATTTGCAGGTGGTGCTCAGAGCTAGAACATGCAATTTTAATAGTTTCTTTATATAACTGATTAATGAAAAAAGGTTTGAGGGGTTTTTCTCAGTTGGGTTCCCCTAGAAACATATGAGTACTTGTGAATTTTATTGATGCATGTTTGCGCATCTTTCTCTAAATTGTGAATTCATTTCTGCAAAGCACTAGAGTAGAATTGTGTCTCTTGATTTTAGTTTAATTTCTTGAGAAATTGAAATTCTATCAGCAAATTTCTATAGGGTATCGGAGTTGGATTTACATTAGAACCAATATTTCGAAGTTGTTCCTCAGGAAGTTCGAATTTACAGCTTCAGTGTAGCAGGATTTATTTAGATTTGGGAGAATGAACTTCAACGGACAGAGATTAGAGTATGCATTTGAAGGCAACTTGGATTTCATTGCCTGGAAGGACTACATGGAGACAATTCTTGATGACAATGGCTTACTAGAATACATCAAGAAATATGTTGCAAAACCACAAGAATCTAATCTACAGAACCTAGCTCAATGGAAGAAATATGTAGCCAAGGTGAGGAGAATAATTATGGAGAGAGTGAGAGACCACATAGTCTTAAATATCCATGGGAAAGAAACACCTTTTGCAATGAAAATAGTAGTGACCATAGAAAATTTTCCCTCAAAGACAAAGGATGCAGAAGAATGAATTAGTGGTCCTATACCTAAAAAATTTCACTCATGTTCAAGATGAACTTGGAGGGGTTGCGGAGAATGTTGCAGATGCTGACCTGGTAAGCCTAGCTCTTCAAGTCCTTCCAAAATCCTAGCACACCCACTAGGAATCGGTGAATAGAAGGGATAAATTACCAAAATGGGAAAGATTGTGGTCTAATTTGGTACAAGAAGAGTTCCACATAAATACCAGAGTTGGAGTTTCATCCAAAGGAGAGGATGAAGAGAATTTTTCCTTGGTTGGAAAGGGAAATAAGGGAAAGGGGAAAAAATCTCAAAACAAACTAGAACCTTTCCAAAATAATGGCAAAAAGAAAGACTTGAGAAAGATAAAATGCTTCAATTTCCAAGAATTCGGGCTTTATGCTGCAAAGTGTCCATACAAAAAGTCTAGCAAGAATAACTCAGAAGGAGCAACAAGTGAAGCATTAGCTTCACAATTCAAGTTAGCCTTCACCTTGATTGCATGCATGGACAACACTGCAATGGGGAGTGTGTAATACTTGGACTCAGGTGCCTTGTTCCACATGACAAGGTGTAGAGAGTTTTTCAATGACCTGGAGGAGAAATATCTCCATATGCATATTGAGCTTGGTGACAATGGAATGTATAATGTTACTAGGATTGGAACTGTAACCTTTAAGAGGGAGTCAGGCTCCCCTCTCTGCCTCAAAAATTTTATTTTTGCACCAAGCCTAAAGAAGAACCTCATCTTTGTAGCAGTTTTGGAAGACAAGAGTATGATGTAATTTTCAGTAATGGGAAGTCCTTTCTCAGACACATAGCTACCGGGAAGGTGAAGCTGATAGGTGTTTG
Organism: Pinus taeda; assembly: GCA_000404065.3. NCBI lineage: Eukaryota > Viridiplantae > Streptophyta > Pinopsida > Pinales > Pinaceae > Pinus > Pinus taeda. The sequence goes on along the minus strand of APFE030475663.1, from coordinate 144,080 downwards.
AGTCAAGAACCTATACAAACTTCAGGTGGAACCTTGCACTAAATTGAGCACTAAGGTAGACAAAGTGCGGAGTTGTGATGTTGGTGAACACTGACATAGGATATTAGGCCATTTTCACAATGGCGCCTTAAAAAGTATACAACAAATTAACATCGGTATCCCTAAAGGATCCCTTAGTAGCATGATGTATGCAAAGGGTGCACCATGGGGAAATATGTCAAATCCACATTCTAGAATCGAGAGAGCAGAGCCAATGTAATTTTAGAGCAAATCCACTCTAATGTTTATGGACCCTTATCCACAACCTCCATAGCAAAACGTAATTACTATGTTATTTCTATTAGTGATTTCTCAAGAAAATGCTCGATTTTATTCATGTCGAAAAGGGATGAGGTGTTTCCCAAATTTGAGAATTTAAGGCATTAGTTGAGAAGAAGACTGGGAAGAAGGTGAAGGCTCTCAGGAGCGACAATGGAGGTGAATTCGTTTCGAATGCCTTCAAGGACTTGCATGCCAAAGAATGAATTCCAAGAGAACTGACAACTCCCCATAACCCACAACAGAATGGGGTAGCTGAGAGAAAGAACATAAGCATAGTTGGAGCTGCAAGAGTTATGCTACATGACGAAGGTCTTCCATTGAATTTGTGGTTAAAAGCTTGTAACACAACAAGCTATTTCCAGAACTGGATTCCTCACAAGATACTTGGTATGATCACACCAAAGGAACCTTTCTTGGGGAGAAATCTTGATGTGTCTCATTTCAGAATTTTTGGAGATTTAGTTTATTTCCATGTCTCCATGGACTCAAGAAAGAAAATTGAGCCTAAAATAGAGTTGGGAGTTTTTTAGGACACACTGAAACTCCACACAACTACCAGGTGTATTTCCCTTCACTCAAAATGATAGTTTTACAAAGAGATGTCAAGTTTGATGAGGAGAAAGCTATGAGAAGCTCTCTTGAGGGGGGTTGTATATCCCACCAAAGTAGGAACTTTTAGGTCCAAAGAAGAAGCCTAAGGATGAGCTTCAGGAAGTTGTGGAGAAACCACAAATGGAGGAGCATAGAGGAGGCTGAGTGGAGATAACCAATCAACCAGGGATATCCAAAGAGGGGATAAAGAGAACGAGAGAATTTGATAGATTGGTGTGGGGTGTGAGGGAGAATGTGGGAGCTCCATCGTCTTTATGCAGGCAAAGGAGGTCACCTGAGAGGTACACTGGATACATGGCTCTCATTACTGAGCTCATAGAGACAGAGCCATCCTATTTTGAAGTAGTTGAGTAACCTATTTGGGTTGACACCATGGTGGAAGAATATGAATCCATCATGAAGAATAGTGTTTGGTAAGTGGTCCCAAGACCAAAGGATAAACCACTCGTGGGTTCTAGATGGATCTTCGAAGTCAAGCATGTAGTGGATGGGAGCATCAAGAAGGGCAAGGCCATATTTTTGGCCAAAGGATTATTTCAGGTAGAGGGAGTTGAATATGAGGAAACATTTGCCCCATTGGCAAGGTATTTCTCCATCAGATCAATTCTTGCATTGGTTGCACAAATGGGGTGAAAGATCCACCATATGGATGTGAAGATCACCTTTCTTAATGGTATTGTTGAGGAGGAAATTTACATAGAGAAAATTAAAGGATTTGAGACATATGATTGGGAGTCTCATGTGTGAAAACTCGAGAGGGAAATATATGGTCTCAAATAGGCACCCCGAGCTTTGTACACTCGGATTGAAAACTATCTTAGTGGATTGGGCTTCACTAAAAGTGAAGTTGATGCGAACCTCTATCACATTGTGTTAGATGGTAAGTTTCTTATTCTTGTTTTATATATTGATGATTTAATATTGATAAGTGATGAGTAGCTAATCCGCTCTTGCAAAGAGGATCTTGCAAGGGAATTTGAGATGAAAGACATGGGCCACATGCATTACTTCCTCAGGTTGGAAGTATGGTAAGGTGATGGTGAATTTTTTGTGCCATTGAGATACTTCAAATATTTTACATGGAGAATTGTAAGCCAATGGACACAACTCTAGCTACAAAATAGAGGAAGGAGTATGCTAGTTCATATGAGCCAGTAGATGCTACCATTTACAGGAAAATTGTGGGGTCTTTGATGTATCTTGTGAAAACAAGACCCAACTGTTGGGTGTGGAGCCTAATTATCTTCTTTATTTAGAGGTATCGCCGCATTGGACCCCATTTCGTATTGTGGTAGCAACAATGCACATTATTTTTGCTGCAAGGGGGGTCCAGGGGGGTGACAACGATCTTTAGGAGTCCCCCCTTAGTGGGGGATCGGGGGAAGCACCCCCAAAGCTAAAAAATAGATGTAAAATTGCCTTGTAAAATGTTTCAATTTCATAGTCAATCTGGGTCATTCATTAGGCAGAAATTTGACAGTAGAAGTTAGGTTTAATTTAGGGTTTTTTTCCTTAGAAGGCAACCCCTTGCTATATATGAGGGAATTGTATTGCGCCTATGTAGAAGTGTATTATGAGAGAGAAAGAGAGAGGAGATTGTGTGAGAGCAAAGAGAGAATTACAACAAATCTATTGTAGGTTGTATCTCTTCATTTTGATGGATAATATAAAAGGAAGGACTGGCTGTTTCTCCATGGAAGTAGCCCAAATTGGGTGAACCACACATATCTGTGTCTCTCTTGTTTTATGCATTTTCAGTGTTTATATTTCTGCAATATTTTTTGTGTTCCATTGCTCTATAATATATAATTTTCTAACACCAACATGTGCTATGCAGTCAACCAACTGAGTCAAGCTATGGTTAGCCTACCAAATTGTATTCGAAGGTAGCAAAGCATGTGTTATGCAATCTCAGAGGCACTACCCATTATGGATTATGGTACATACATAAAGAGGGAGTGAAGTTGTAAGGCTTCACCGATGTGGATTGGGTAGGGATTCCATCCGAAAAGAAAAGTACATTTGGTGGGATCTTCAGTGTTGGGTCTGTAGCTATTTCTTGGTACAACAAGAAGCAGAGGTATGTGGTGCTCATCTTAGCAGATGTTGAAAACATGTTGCAAGTCAAGCATCATGTGAAGCCATCTGGATGAAGAAAATACTTGTGAGACTATTCTAGTAGGAGATGGGTCTGACAATGATATATTTTTATAGTCATAGTTACATAAAGCTCTCTGAGAATCTGGTATTTCATGATAGGTCCAAGCACATTGATATCCAGTATCATGATTTGTAGATTGTGTGCAAAGGATAATTATGTTGCTACAGTACATTCCAATTGAGGAACAAGATGTTGAAATCTTGACAAAGGCAATGTCAAGAGGTAAATTCAAATTCCATAGGTGTCGAATAAGGGTGGTTGAAAATCCATTTCTTACTAAGAGGGAGTGTTATAAAGTGTAGCAAGAAAGGCTCAATTTGACTTTAGCCTTTGTCAAATTGATTAAATCGAAATTCCACATCAGTAGGACAACTTGGAGGCAGTTAACTTGTGTGACATGGATCTTGTCACTCAATTAGATCACAAATTAGAGTTAGTGGGCTTGGAGTTTAGTTATGCATGCGTTGATTTCTAATTTATAGCAATATAATTCAATTATTTTCAATTGTACTTAGTTAACTAACCTCTAACAATTAATAGAATCAGTGGATGATCAGTTGTGTAGTGGGACAACCATCTAACTAAAAGATTGATCAGTTAATTGATCAGTCAGTGAAAAATAGCTCATGCATGCAAGGAATTTGAATTTCTCAGTTGTGGTGGAGATTCCAAGGCAGTGTAAAATTATTTGTATATTAGATTATGTGTACAATTTTTTCATGCTGGTCAGGTGATCAATCTTTGGAATTGCTCAAGCAAATAGGGGAAAATTTCTATCTTTAAGGAGATAATTTCATCTGTAATTGCGC
>APFE030475663.1:110112-137521 GCA_000404065.3 Pinus taeda | reverse complement strand
TCAACTCCAAGTTGAACAGAACCACAAAACATCAAAATATTTTAATTATGGTTAGGCTTGAGTGATGTATTTCATCACAACTTCCGGTTATAATAACCAAAGATTGTATTTTAATTCATATTTACTCAATAATATTTATTTTTAGTTTAATTAATAATTAATTATTAACTTATATCCCTCGTAAATGGTTTTGCAACGTAACCCTATGTTGTATCGACTGCCAAACTAGGCCTTGCGCAAGTGTACGACTGGATGAGGTCGTATTCAATCAGTTAATAAATGATGAAAATTTGTTAAGAGTCATGAAAGGAGACTTGTTTGCAAGAGTTCAAAGACCTTGCCATGGTGTCATTTATTAAAATAATTAATTTCAAATTATTAATAAGTTAATAATTAATTATTAATTAAACTAAAAATAAATATTATTGAGTAAATATGAATTAAAATATAATTCTTGGTTATTACAATTAGAAGTTGTGATGAAATACATCACTCAACCTTAACCATAATTAAAATATTTTGATGTTTTGTGGTTTTGCTCAACTTGGAGTGGACACATCTATTTTTTAAAATAAATAAAAAAACAAAATATTCTCTATATAAAAAACAATGTCAACCATTTTAAAAAAATATAAAAAAAAACAAAATATTATGCATAAAAAAAACAATAAGAACTATTTTCAAAACACAAAAAGAAATATACATATTTGATTAGTTTTAATTAAAAACATGATTCTCCTCATATAAAGTAAGTATAATAAACTCATCAACACTGACTTGTCTTGCAGTCTTGCTTGTTGGGCTCTTGCTACTCGAAGCTTGCAAGGCAAAATTTGTGATAACAAGAAGAGAGATTAACTAAAACCGAAAGGACTCAAAACCTGTTGTAATTCCAAGCTTTGAACTTCACGCTCAATCTCCAACTGCTTCAGCTTGCATACGAGCAAATTCTGCAGCTTTTGGCTCCACTTGAAGCCTTGCTTTCTCAAATGGAAATTAATCAATGTAAAAATCAACACCAGCCAGAAGATCAATCAAAGCTTATAAATTCAAAGCTTCTCAATTTCAACCTTCTCTTTGACGCCTTTTTAATTCCTCTCGTTCATGCTGCAACTTCTTTGGATCTCCCCTGTCACCTTGATACATACAAGGCATAAATGCCAAATCCAAAGCATTCATATTAGCCAGAGGGAAAATAATTTCCCTGGGATGACTCAACCTGTATAATTGCACAACCACAGAAATAAGTGTACCAAAAAAAATTAAAATGATCAATCAAGGCACAATTTACAGGATCTACTAAACTCCCTGGTTAAGGCGCAAGGGTTTTCTCTTGGGTTTTCAAAATTGTATCAACAAAATTCCTTAAAAGGCAGCACGATAACGTTTGTCTGGGTAGACATGTCTCTCAGATGGAGCACTCTCCCCTAACAAATGACCATATTGCAAATGTAAGGCCGCACAGAGACATGAAATATTAAAACCCACCATCTGATACCGTTTTTGTGAACATATACTGAACTGTACCTTCTTGACATGGATATGCAACATTAGCTGCAGTAGGCTTTGAATTAGCGTTCTCTTCATCTAATTCACTCGCAGCCCCCTGCAAAGTTAATACTCGAACTCAAGAAAACAACATAAAAATGTCGCTGGGAAATCTCATCCATGTCATGATAAGAGTGTAGCACATAAGTATGGTAAGAACCTAATTGAGAACGCACTTTTTGCACCAATAGTTTCCAAACTTGGGCTGGTTCTCTGATGGTGGACAACAACTGAGAACATTTTCTCCCGTGGTATTGTTGGGAAACAATGCAGAGAAACATTTTCAGCTTTTTAGAAATCTTCTAAATACAGTAACCTATAAACTCTTCAATGTGCATGCATACAAAAGGAAAACCGACAAGCAAATATCAACTTCCCATACAGGTCAATAGGTGCATTAGTATTCTTGAATAACTATTGTTTCAAAGCTCATTGAATCCTACCCTGTGGCCCGCATCTGGCAAGGCTGCCTTGTTTGTATCAGATTCTCTACCACAAGAACTTGCTGAATCAAAATCTGCCAACAAAGAGAAAAGACCACCAAAACAAGTGACCAAATTTGGCATGACATGTACATACCATCCTATGGAAAGGATCATTCCCACACCAAACTGAACCCTCAATTCTCTTAGTTCGCTCCCATGTCCGGTAAGAATGTGAAGCTTTGCTTATTCCTTCTGTCATGTTCTGCTTTAACTTTTCTTCATAAAATTGGAACTAGATACTTGTGCCATATCTTTATTTGATGTTGATAATGTTTAATGTGTTTTTATTCCTTTTCTTTTTATTTAAATATTCATACCATTGTGATAAGAATCTTAGTGGCACATTTTAGAACATGTATGCACCGTTGTCTGCATCTTGGAAGTTGCTTTAATATGTGATGCCTACATTTGCTTTCTTTTGGATGATTCACCTCCCTGTCACATTAATAGTCAGATCAAACTATGAAAATGACATTTCACTTTCTAGATGCAGTTTTCAATGATGCATATTTTCTCTGCAAGCACAACTTAACATCAGAAGAAACAAATGTTTTCTTTGAGTTAAATTCGGGTACTTTAACTCAAAGTATGTTAACGGTAGGTCTTGAGAAAGAATATCTCCTTGAGCCAGTACAACGCTTTGGAGGTGAACTGAGGTTTTTACTTCTTATCTCACTATTTAAGTTTTATATCAATGATTTACCTGGCTTAAGGTTGTAGAGCGAACAACTAATGTGCTTGCTTCAATTACCTGGCTTAAGGTTGTAGAGCGAACAACTAATGTGCTTGCTTCAATTTCTCCGGTATAACCACTAGAATTGCATTACCGTTTGATTCAGTACACGCAACATTCTTACACTTTGTGTTGAATTTGTTGCCTATAAGCATTGTAATTTTCTTTGGTCTCTCACTTTATTTCATACTGAATCTCAGTCTAGGTCAATTCATTAGCCTAACATGCACTTTCTTCACTGGTTATGGTATCTGCAAGTCTCGACCCACCTGCAAATTTGATTATTTCATAGGACACCTTGGTTGCAGTTAGTCAATCCCTTGACCAATTGAAATGAAATATGCAAATGTTTTATTGAATTATTTGAAGTATTTTGGATTAAGTTTGAGTCTTTGAATATATCAATTTTTCTTTATCCGATATTCACCTGTTAGTACTAAAACTTGTTCTTACTTTTGAGATACTTTTATTTTCTGTAAAGTAGATCGATATTCACCTGTTAGCACTAAAACTTGTTCTTACTTTTGAGATATTTTTATTTTCTGTAAAGTAGATTGAATATTGCTTGTAAAACACAAAAAAATATAGTTTTTTTTTTAAATTTCGCTTACCAAAGCACACACACTTCTTGGGTGGTTGATTGATCCCACACATCAATAAAACAGATTACTACCTCAAGCAACTACAGTTCTTTTACAGGCCTACATTTGGGTAATATTTCTCTTACCCTTGCTATTGGATAACACAAGCCTACCAAACACCAACGATTTGTATAGATTAGGTAATATCTACTTGTAAATACCTTTAGGTCATACATTTTCCCTAGTTTAAATTAGTTTTTATCATTTTTTAGGTTAGATTAGGTATAAGAAAAGGGACTTATATTTCGGTGAGTATCACCATACCAAACAAATAGGGGCATAATTGGGACCTTGATTTGGTGATATCTCCCTTGCTATAGGTGGAATTTTTTTGTTTGTCAACACTATGGAAAATGCATCCCCAAGAAATATAGTATCATTACCTACTTGTCACTTTTTAAATATTTTCTTATGATCTTGATACTAGCAAGAATCTGCCCACGAGGCTTTGGATTGACGGTGAATGGGTGCACTGTTAAGGCACTCCTTGTGATACGTCACCAGTTCAAATCCCCCGTGGGTACTTAGGTTAGTCTAAACTAGGAAAAAAAAAAAATACTAGCAAGAATCTATTATTGCACTCAAATTCCAATTTCATGCTTAAAGATTTGGCCATGACGATGTATAAGAGGGGGAAGAGAAGAGAGTGTCACTTGAGCCCTCATCTTGTGAAAAAAAGGTAGAGAGCCCCTTTTTGACCATAAGGCAAATGCAAAATTACTAATCAATATTAATATTTTTCAAAATTAAAAGATAGACATATTAAAAATATAAATAAATATATTAATTGCAAAATACAAACTTCTCATCATTCCCAATTTTATATCAATTTCTCAATATTTATAATCACTTATTTAAATATAAATTAAATTATATTTTCTTTTAAATTAAAATTATTTTATGGTTAACATTTTCGATGATTAAATTTTGCAAATTAAAAATATACCAGTCAAAATCTATAATTTTTTAATCTTATTATCTATTTGTATTTTGTATTTTATTTATTTAATTTTAATTTAAAATGATTCTAATTTTAATATTTATTCATCTCTTTAAAATAAAACTAGTGTAGTCATATAAATTAAATGGTTGGTAAATGGGTCATTAATCCATATAAGCAACAAAACACATATCTTAATATACATCTTACATTGCCTAAATTTATTTATTATTATTATTATTACTAAACAATATTCTTAATCATGAAGATTCACCCACACTTTACTTAGGAAATTCTTAACTTGTAAATAACTTTCATTACGATGCCATGGGCCAATATCATGGTTTATCAATACCACATGCTTAATAATATAAGTGTGATATAAGATTTTCTTTAATTAATTAATTTGAGATGAATTAATTAAAAGTATATAAGTAACCTGGAGATAAATCTTAACCATTGATCTCTACATACAAGTATGAATATTCCAACATATTCATGGAGGTTAAATCTCCACAGTCCACTTAATAACCATTGATAATTAAATTAAAAAATTGGAAAACCTATTTTAAAATAGAAATGTCTATAGTATAATTAATCTTTCATGAGCTTAAACCACAAATATGATTTAAATACTAGCAATTGCTTGAAAAAGTGCGAAGAGAAGCAAATAAGATTGTTAAATTTAAAAAGTTGAGCTTTAGTTTCCATAATCAAGCAAATAATAATTGATGTATTAAATTTAAGTGTTTTTAGTATATTTTTTTTATTTTTTTTTGTAAATACTCATTGATAATTAAATTAAAAATTTGGAAAACCTATTCTAAAATAGAAATGTCTATAGTATAATTGATCTTTCATGAGCTTAAACCAAATCTAAATACTAGCAATTACTTAAAAAGTGCAAAGAGAAGCAAATAAGATTGTTAAATTGAAAAAGTTGAGCTTTAGTTTCCATAATCAAACAAATAATAATTGATGTATTAAATTCAAGTGCTTTTAGTATATATATATATTTTATTTTTATTTTAAATTTATTATTCGTAATTAATGTGTGTGTTATAAGGCTTGGAGTATGCCCTGCCCAAAAACACGTTGATGGCCCAAGACCCATGGACATTGGAGTGAAAGCCTACCCTTTACGGACCACCAACAAGTTATTCCAGATTGCATGATTTTCCTTGAATAATTGTGATGAATCACCACACATTCACTAAAGATAACGACTAGAGATGGTTGTCTTCACTACTCGTTTGACCACTGAGTTATGATAAGTTTTTCCACCGTGTAAAAAAAATATTGATTATATTATAAAAAATAAAAATAATAATGATTATATTATAAAAATATTATATATAATATTGATTATATTATAAAAGTAATGTTGATTATATTATAAAAATATTATATATAGACAAAAATTAATAAAACAAATTTGTTTTTGAGATAATTGGCTTTATATAAATATGTTATGGTGAACCCTAATATATCAGTCAAATACCACCATTGCATTTCTCAGCATGCAAATATCATGAGTTTGTTAGTTCAACAAAAAGAAAAAAATGAACATCTTCGAATCATAATGTAAGATGACTTTGCATTACGAATACTTATTGCATTAAACAACATAGGCTATAGAGAATTCGATCCAAGATGAAAAGAAGCGGATACAGTTTATAAGGGGAAAGAAGATGATACAACAGTCCTTAAGGGGAAGCCGAACTCTCATCATACAAAAGACAGTCAACGTGTACACCCATGTATAAGTCAACTGATAACATCTACTTTTTACTAGTAATTGTCCTAAAAGTTACAAAGAGAGGCCGATAGGATTATTAAATTGGGGACTAAATTTCAGGTGCAGATGATATTTGATAATATTCTTTATTATTTTTTTCTTGAAAGGAATTTTTCGTCTGCAATCTTTCTTGATGTGCTATGTGCTACTGTTACATTTTTATTTAGTTGAATCTCCACATTAGCACACATTGCAGGAACCCTAGTAAATTCATTAAATGGTTGAGGCAAGATACAAATAACAGAATCACCTCTCCTCCTTTTAGCAACAATCCCAGGTGTAAAGATAGCAATGTCCTCAGCAAACATGGTATTGGAGTTTGGAGTGTGGAAATTTAGTTTCATTTGAGAATGTTCTTTGTTGTCTTCAGTTGTACCATCCACTAGGAATTCAAATTCTTCTTGGAGCATGTTCCCTGTAACATCATTGCAAATTTCCAGTGGCTTTACAAAGACTCTAGTAAACCGATCCATACGCACCAATGGTTATACACAAAGTTTTGACCGGAGAACACCCTAGAGTATATTGATGATATACTCATTTTTGAAATACAAAGGGACTGTATAATCAGATTTTTTGTCTTCTGCACCTAACAGATACACAGTGACAGTATAATCAGTTTTCTACTTAGTTTTCTGTTTCTTGTTCTTACAAAATATACATATGTGAATTAGATAATCTCAAGTTGAGCTTTCTTAATGTGTCAGGCAACCACTTGTCTGGCTCTGTGCCTGTTGGTTACAATAATCTGGCATATGATGAAAGTTTTCTTGACAATCCAGGCCTGTGTGGAGCTGGGTCATTAAGGCTTCCTTCATGCTTTCATGCATCTGAAAATCATAAACATAGGGTGTTGATTTCGGTTATTGTTGTGGCCATAATAGTCTGCTTGATTGGTATAGGTTTCCTCTATAAGAGACACGATTTTCGTGCAGGTTAAAACAAGTACAGAGTCCTGGAAACTCACATCCTTTCACATGGTTGAATTTGAAGTGTCAGACATTCTGAATGGATTGACATAGTATATGTTATTGGAAGTGGAGATGCTGGCAAAGTATACAAGGTGGCACTAGAAATGGTAATATTGTTGCTGTGAAAAGGATCTGGAATAACGAGAATCCACGATCTGTCCAAGAAAAGAGATTTCAAGCAGAGATAGAGATTCTAGGAAAGATTAGGCATACCAACGTTGTAAAGCTGCTTTGCTGCATCTCTGGTTCGGATTCTAAGCTGTCAGGCAAGAAATTGATTGTGGTGGACAGGGAAAAAAGAATAAACAGAGGGTTTTTATTTCCCTTTTAAAGGCTAGATCTTCAAGGTAGAGATGTTCAGTGCTGGGATGATCAACTATTTGGTGAGTGATACTTCGGGCATCTGTAACTTTTTAATGTCTATCAATCTGCACTATTGATGTGGACTAAGAGGAGAATATATGCAGGAAAACCCCATGGTATGCTTGACTTGCTTGACTGGCTGTAAATGTCAAAATGTGATATGATGGGTATCTACAATTTGTACCGTAAATAATGTTCTCAAAGTGCATGCATGCAGGCCTAATCTGGAAAATATCAGAGATCTATTATGTTCCAGCCATGTAAATAGATGCTGATAACAATGAAAGGGAGTGTGTAGCATTGTAAATAGATAGAAAGGATCATTTATAGATTGAAGGATCAGTTTTCTGGTTTGAGTTTGACATGTTTTTGGCCTTTGTGTCTGTGAAATGCATCTGGTGCTTTTATGTTCAGTGGGGATGAAAGGATATGTGTAGCATTGTAAATAGGTAGATCATATAGCGAATTATATACAGAATGATCAGTTTTCTTGCTGAATTTAACATGCTTTTAGCCATTTTGTTTCTGAAGTGCATTAGGTGGTCGCACGTTCAGTGTTGCTATGCAGATAGACTCTAGATTCACTAAAGAGTTTAGGGGCATTGCTTGGCTCCTGCAGAATCCATGATAATATGGCTTTAGCGAAACGAGCTGCAGAAAGTCTTTTGATGTTGGAGCCAGAAAATGCTGGAGCATATTCTCTGCTGGCAAATACATATGCCTCATTTGGCAAGTGGGATGATGTTGCCAAAGTGAGAAAATTGATGAAAGACAGAGGAGTAAAAAAGGATCCAGGATGTAGCTGGATTGAAATTAAGAACAAGGTACATGTATTTGGGGTAGAAGTTGGACGCCATCCTCAAACACAGGAGATCTATGCAACGCTGGAGAAATTGTCCCGGGAGATCAGAGAGGAAGGGTATGTGCCAAATATGAAATTTGTACTGCATGATATTAAGAAGGAGCGTAAAGAACAAATTCTTTGCCACCATAGTGAGAAGCTGGCTATTGCCTTCGGGCTTATCAACACACCCCATGGTACAACCGTAAGGGTCATCAAAATTAGTTTTGTTCTGAGTGTTATCGCAAGCATAGCTGCTTTTGAGAATGGCAAGCAAGTCCATGCCCACACTTTGAAAGTTGGATTCGATTCCTACACGTCAGTTGGAAATTCCCTTATTACCATGTATACAAAATGTGGGAACATTGAAGATGCACGAAAAGTGTTCAAAAATATGCCTGAGCAAGATGCTGTTTCGTGGACTGCAATAATTGCAGGAAATGCTCAGCACTTAGTTTCCAATTGATGTTGAGTGTTGACTCTGCACCAGCGTTAACAATTGACTATTAGAAGGTGCTGAGTTCAATCCCTGAGCTCAATCGGAAAGGGTACATAGGCTTGCTGGTGATGACAGTGGTGTTATTGCTACGAATTTGAGAAGACGCGAATTCAGTTAAAATGGCATTAGAAGGTAATGGAAATTATGTGTTTGATGGACTGACGAGCTTTAACAAGGTGTCTGCTAATTCAGTTCTGAATTACCAAACATCGTCTGCTAGTTGGCATTCTAGCATTGCGAGCTGTGCTCTGGACATGAACCGCCATCCATCTCTGCCACCAGCAGCAGAGGGGTCATTAAGGTCACCAAACTCCTCTTATAGCTTTGCTGATCTCTTGCCATTATCAGTCCATGGACTAGACGGTGTCAACAGAGGAATCCATCTGCAAGATGTAAAGTTGGTATCTGAGCATTCCCAGCGTAACTTCTTCAGTTCAGCCAGGGCGCAACAGCCTCAAATTGAAAATAAATGCAATGCCTCCGGTGAAGAGTCCTCAAGTTCCGACCAAAGTACATGCGGAAGGAAAAGGAGAATCCAGCCAACTGATAAAGCAAGGTCTGAAGCTTTGACAATTGCTTCTCCTGGTGAAAAGAATACTGAGGTGTGTTCTACTTTTCCTTTAAGGCTCATGTCTAGGACTTGGAATTTATCAGCTTCTTTATATGTGTTTTTCCCTCCGAGAATACCCAAGAAATTCGTCTTTTGAATTGTCTCGTTTGACCTGCCTCTGTAGTAAAATGTAACTTCTGATTTTTTATTTTGAGATTGCCTACCATGGCTTGGGAGGTCCTTCCGACCTGCTTATGAAATTTTCAATTATCACTGTCTGTCAATTTACTGTTCTGCTCAAAGTGGTTCCAATGACTCTGGCACTCTCTGAACCAAGTTTCTCAAAAGGATCCAAGAAAGTAGAGAGCAGGGGAGTGGTGGTGTTGGTTGAATGGTAAAGCCAATTAGATAGCTTCTGCTGACAGGAGGAGGGTAGGAGGGTGCGAGGTGGAGATTAAATCTAATTAGCATGCCTCTGCATGCATTGGTATCTGATGTCATGTTCTAATCTTGAACCCATTTTTTTTGTTTTTTAGTTAGAAGTTTGTAATCAATAATAATAATAATCAATTTTTAAATCATGGCTAAACCACATACCAAATTGGTTTACAAGACCTTTTGTTTGTAAGATGAAATACAGAAAATTCACTGAATGCTAAAGCCGATTAGCTTTTCCCTGTGAATCCTATTATTTGATGACATTTTATTTATCTTGAGCCCAATTTCATTTAGCTTCCCTAGTTCTATATCTGTAACCCTAAATATTATATTCAAGTGGGACTAATTACTCTGTTTTTGCACCTGCGCACATAAGTACATTCGTAAATAACATAACAGCAAAGGTGATAATTTCTGTCAAAGTAACCCAACTTCCTTATTAACTCATTTTTTTGAGTCAAATTAAGTGAAATAGGTTTGTATGACATGCAGTTTTGTAGGTATTTTAGCCTGCTTTCATGGCATAACACTCTTAACAGATCTGTTGTTTTCCTCCTACAGAATGAATCCAAATGCAAACGTCCCAAAAGTGCAGATGCTAAAAAGGAAAAGGATGATTCAAACTCTGATGCAGAACAAGGAATGCACAGTGGGAAGCCCGAAGTGAATTCAAAACAATATGCACAAAGTGCCAAGCCTTCAGAGCCACCCAAAGACTACATCCATGTGAGAGCAAGGAGAGCCCAAGCTACTGATAGCCATAGTCTTGCAGAGAGGGTAAATTCCCTTCATATTTCATCATGAGGAAGAACTGTATTTATATTTTTTCAAAACATAGATACAATTCAAGTCCTTGAGCACAGAATTAGCTGAGTCCAGCGTTGAATGGCCGTTTCAAAACTCAGCTCCTAACTATAGTTAAAGAGATCGAAATCCTTTCAAATATCAAACAAGGATAGATGATTACAAAATGTTAAAACAACATTGTTCTAATTTTACTGCTTAAGAGTCATGTTCTTACAGAGAAAGGGAAAAGAACATTACTTATTGGCTGATGCAAAAAAGATAAAGCATATCAGTTTTTGGGGGATCAGTATGCCTCCGTAAAATTTGTCAGAGTCATACAATAGGTTGATGAAAACCTGAAAATTAGAGGAGCTATAAGTTTGTCCTCTGAATGACAGGTGAGAAGAGAAAAGATCAGCGAACGTATGAAGCTTCTGCAAGATCTTGTTCCTGGATGTAATAAGGTAGTGTAGACTCTAAGCCGGAGCTTTTGATCGTCATGGAAGCACGAAAAGCGGAGAATAGTTGATGCAGAGCAGAGATGCACCGCAAAACAGGGACCGGGCTGGACTGGGGTTTTCGAGAACACAGTGCGCCATTACTACTGGGTTTATGAATGCATAAGCTTCCGAAGAAAACGTCACTAATTTCTCAAACGCCAACTAAAAATTAAAAATTAAGTAGCTGCAGAACGGCACAATGAGTATGACCACGCTTTTATGTCCGCTCGACGTCAGGTGTCAGCTTGAGAATCAAAGAGACGACGAAAGTCCCTTTCAAAAGAAAGCCTATTGACCTAAATATACTGCACTACAAGCTCCTTTTTCTAATTTCAGAGGATTGTTTTTTGTATAATCTAATATACCGAACAACCCCACATATATCGTTGTTAGCCTATGCAGCCTTTTGATTGATGTAGTATATTTCTGTTTATGAAAAACATCATGCCCCCTTCCCCAAGAAAAAAAGTAAGGAAAAAAAATTGACTCAAGTTTCACTTATGATGAAACACTCCAAGCTATTCTAAAATTTGTCAAACGTGGAGAGATGAATGCCTATTAGATGATGTTGATTCCACTGGTCCTTTCCACCATCGAGGGATCCGGTGTTGGCACTGCATTTGAGTGAACACTCTCTATACTTCAGGTGTTGGCACAAATACGCTGAATCTAACCTCTGTTTTATATTTGCCGATTATGTTTAGGTTAAGATGCATTCGAGCTCTTACCTAGTAAACAATGATTAATTGCCATTAAATAAGATAAAATTTAAAATTATCAAACTGGGGTTTGAATAAAATGATCTGAGCTCGTGTCATCTAAAAGCGGCCCAGAGACCAAGAAACTATTCAAACACTTGGTTTTTATTAATCCAAAACACACATCCAGAAGAGCATCACAGAATATTTATCCAGAAGAGCAATATGAGAACAAAAAATACATCGAGAAGAGCAGGGTGAAAACATAAAAATATTAACGAACTTTTACCTGACAATCAGAAGTAAACGATCATTTCCGAGCCTGATTGCAATATATAAAATTAACCCAAGATTGAGCTCCCGAAGCCATAGCTGAACTCATTTTTAACCATCTCCTTGGTACTCACTGAAATCATGGGCCTAAAAGCGATGTCAACCCTCTGGGTATGTATCCTCGCAGAATACAAAGGCTTCAGGATATTCTGCATTGAAAGCATACCTCTCTGTATTGCTTGATAGACCCATGCATCCTAGAAGATACTAATCAACTCATTATATTTTTAATGCCACTTATTTAATTAAAACACATATTCCTTTGCATGCTTATTTCCTACCTGATCATTCAATTTCTCTTAAAACACAAGTCTGCAGTGATAAAGTGCCAGGTGAAAGTAGTCTAAGGAATTTCACTATTTATGAGTTTTGTGTTTTAGCATAAATATCTTTAATGTGGGTTTCAAGTGTATATATTCTGAACATGAGCACTAATAGTAGGTACAAATGTAACATTGATGGGAAAATATCTGACAACTATATGAATTAGCCCCCAGAATGTGAACATTTTTTTCTCCACTATCCCATCTAAACAAAATTTCGATGTTACCATGAGCGGCTTCAGCTAAATGACCTTCCCAAGCCCAAGAAATCTATGGCAAGAGTGGAATGTCCATTTCTCTTACATCCCCAATCGAGCAGAAAAGGTAACGTGTTTATAAAACAGAGTTTAAGCCTCACACCCGAACACTATAATGTCCATTTCTCTTACATCCCCAATCGAGCAGAAAAGGTAACCTGTTTATAAAACAGAGTTTAAGCCTCACACCCGAACACTATAATGTCCATTTCTCTTACATCCACAGTCGAGCAGTAAAGGTAACCTGTTTATAAAACAGAGTTTAAGCCTCACACCCGAACACTATATCGCACTCTCTATACCCACTGCCAACTCTTTCACAATACTTTCGGGTCTTAGAAGAAGAAGGGACTTCAGGTCCAGACTCCAAATCGGTTCACCCTCTCACAAAAGAATAAAGCAATAAAATAATATACAATCTGCTACACTAATCTACTTCGCCTTCCTCTGCATTTCCATTTCAAGCAGCTATTCCACCAGCAGTAGCCCCTTCCTCTTCTTCATCTTCATTTCTCACGAACAAACCGAATTGCTCCAAAAAAATTCTGCCCTGCAACGGAAAGGGTGCCAGTCCATCTTGAGAATGAACAGGACATGTCTCATCCAAGTCCTTGAGCAGTTGAGTGTTTTCATCAATCTCAACAATTTTTTCCTTTTGCTTATAATGCAAGTATAATAAACTCATCAACACTGACTTCTCTTGTTTGTTGGGCTCTTGCTACTTGAAGCTTGCAAGGCAAACTTTGTGATAACAAGAAGAGAGAATAAATAAAACCGAAAGGACTCGAAACCTGTTGTAATTCCAAGCGTTCAACTTCACGCTCAATCTCCAACTGCTTCAGCTTGCATACGAGCAAATTCTGCAGCTTTTGGCTCCACTTGAACCCTTGCATTCTCAAATGGAAATTAATCAATGTAAAAATCAACACCAGGTCAGAAGATCAATCAAAGCTTCTAAATTTCAACCTTATCTTTGAGGCCTTTGTAATTCCTCTCGTTCATGCTGCAACTTCTTTGGATCTCCCCTGTCATCTTGATACATACAAAACATAAATGCCAAATCCAAAGCATTCAAATTAGCCAGAGGGAAAATAATTTCCCTGGGATGACTCAACCTGTATAATTGCACAACCACAGAAATAAGTGTACCAAAAAAAATTAAAATGATCAATCAAGGCACAATTTACAGGATCTACTAAACTCCCTGGTTAAGGCTTTCAAAATTGTATCAACAAAACGATTCCTTAACAAGGCAGCACGATAACGTTTGTCTGGGGAGACATGTCTCTCAGATGGAGCACTTTCCCCTAACAAATGACCATATTGCAAATGTAAGGCCGCACAGAGACATGAAATGTTAAAACCCACCATCTGATACCGTTTTTGTGAACATATACTGAACTGTACCTTCTTGACATGGATATGCAACATTAGCAGGAGTAGGCTTTGAATTAGCGTTCTCTTCATCTAATTCACTCACAGCCCCCTGCAATGTTAATACTCGAACTCAAGAGAACAACATTAAAATGTCGCTGGGAAATCTCTTCCATATCATGATGAGTGAAGCACATAAGTATGGTAAGAACCTAATGATGAGAACGCACTTTTTACACCATTAGTTTCCAAACTTTGCTGGTTCTCTGATTGTAGACAACAACTGAGAACATTTGCTCCCGTGGTATTGTTGGGAAACAATGCAGAGAAACAATTTCAGCCTTTTAGAAATCTTGTAAATACAGTAATCCATAAACTCTTCAACATGCATGCATACAAAAGGAAAACCGACAAGCAAATATCAACTTCCCATACAGGACAATAGGTGCATTAGTATTCTTGAATAACTAATATTTCAAAGCTCATTGAATCCTACCCTGTGGCCCGCATCATCCTATGGAAAGGATCATTCCCACACCAAACTGAACCCTCAATTCTCGTAGTCCACTCCCATGTCCGGTAAGACTTTGAAGCTTTGCTTATTCCTTCTGTCATGTTCTGCTTTTATTTTTCTTCCTAAAATTTGAACTAGATACTTGTGCCATATCTTTCTTTGATGTTGATAATGTTTAATGTGTTTTTATTCCTTTTCTTTTATTTAAATAGTCATACTATTGTGATAAAAATCTTAGTGGCACACTTTAGAACATGTATGCACCGTGCATTCTTTGTCTGCATCTTGGAAGTTGCTTTGATATGTGATGCCTACATTTGCTTTCTTTTGGATGATTCACCTCCCTATCACATTAATAGTCAGGACTCAGATCAAACCATGAAAATGACATTTCACTTTCTAGATGCAGTTCTCAATGATGCATGTTTTCTCTGCAAGCACAACCTACTATTAGAAGGAACAAATGTTTTCTTGGAGGTAATTTAACTCAAAGTATGTTAATTTTAGTTCTTGAGAAAGAATATCTGCCTGCGCCAGTACAACGCTTTGGAGGTGAAACTGAGTTTCTTACTTCTTATCTCACTATTTAAGTTTTATATCAATGATTTACATGGCTTAAGGTTATAGAGTGAACAACTAATGTGCTTGCTTCAATTTCTCTGGTATACCCACCAGAATTGCATTACCATTTGTTTGTTTCAGTACACTCAACATTCTCACACTCTATGTTGAATTTGTTGCTTATAAGCGTTGTAATTTTCTTTGGTCTCTCACTTTATTTCATCCTGAATCTCAGTCTAGGTCAATTGATTAAACAAGGGGCCTAACATGCACTTTCTTCACTGGTTATGGTATCTGCAAGTTTCGACCCACCTGCAAATTTGATTATTTCATAGGACACCTTGGTTGCAGTTAGTCAATCTCTTGACCAATTGATATTTGTGTTGGTTTTCTTCAGTTGTGATCCATGTTCGATGCTTGTGCTTCAAGAGTTTTTATCTTCAGACTTAGCAGTTGAATCTGGTGGAGTAAAGTCTATAGAATTGCTCTTCTATGTTAAAAGCTCGTTAGTGGTCTTCCGATATTAAAAATTTAGGAACAGATGCGTAGTGTTCCACTTCAAGAAAAAAAGTGGGATTTTATTTTTTTGCAAGGTTGCAAGAGTCCACTGTTTTGAATGTACTGAGACGTTTGTTCAAGTTATCAACCAACTAAGTAGCAAACAATGTCTTCTTGATCGGTGAAAATTTTGCCAGTTGGTGAAATCTGACTCATGTTAAAATTTTCAGTTGGTAAACTTTTTATATTGTAATACATTCTTACAAAATTTAGCCAATAAAATATACTTCACCAATAAATATATTATATATTAGCCAAATATCTTTTTAACCCTAATAATATATCACCTGTCCAATTCCATCCTAAAATGTTCAGATGGAGATTCATCCTAAAATTGTTGAGAGGTGTAGTGCACATTGTAATTCACCCTAAAAGATGGATGAGTCTTCCATTTCTATATTTTGCCGCACTGCAGTTTACCCTTTTGGATTAACGAGTCTTCAATTTGGGTATATTTTAAAACCATGAATACATTTGACGTGAAATCTAGGGCTCCAATAGAATGTGATGTTGGTCATTGCAAAGGTAGATGTTCATTTGTTTAATCAGAATTGAAGGCATGAAAGGGAGTCTGTGGCAATATATTAAAAAGAAAAGGAATGACTTCAGAAAGAGGCTGAGCAACTAGAGACTAGAAGTATAGACAATATTATAGAAGCATTGGATAGTGTTTGAAAGAGTCTTGCTACAAGTTCCATGATGGTGGAATCCCATAAGGTGCCATTTTTGAGAATTTGCAAGTCAAATATTGGGAGGCTAGTCATAAGCTCTGTAAATTGTCTTGTATTGCATTTGCATTCGCTTTGCCATTGCTGATAAGAGTTTTCCGAGTCTGGGAACCACATCAATGTCCATATCAGGCATTATAAATTATAGTTTTGTTGCAGAGGCTTTTGTAAGTAGATGAACCTTGTTGCTATAGCATATATGCAGAAGCATAACATACTGCAGTGGTTCATTACACTCCGTTGTTTTCAGATGTTGTCTTGCTAGCAGTGAGAATAATTCAATAGATGCCATCTTGGGACAATGCAATAAAATCACTAAAGACAGAGAATACTCTACATTGATGCGTCGCTTACAAAACTACTCAGATCAACGACAAAAGTAGGCAACAACCACTTTACAACACAGCAACTGCTTGCAGCAAAGAATTTCATTGAATAAGAGAACCTAGTTACAAAAATCCTATATCAAACAACAGAACCGTTAGACTTATTATACTCTGGTACAACACACCAAACGTAGTAGCACTGGACTACAAAATGAAGAAATCAAGAAAAAAACAAAAACATGTACAGTATTTTATTTTCCAAGTATATTTATTTTCCGTAAGAAAAGAATTAAACTCAACTTTCTGCTAGTATCTTTTCCCATGGAGCCCCACTTTGTTCTTCTGTATAGTTGCAGCTAAGAAGGCATCACAAAAAAACAATCACAACGATGAAAAATTGTTGAAATGTCAATTTGCACTGCTCAAATTGTGATTTTTAATATTTGGGCAGATTTAGGGCATGTGAATTAGATGATACAGAAACAGATGATAGAGCATGTGAATTAGATAATACAGATACAGATGATAGAGCATGTGAATTAGATGACCCAGATTCCTTGGCGGTGATATAGATGTCTGGCTTCTCGGCGGATGCAAATCGGCTTTCCAGTTGGCTCAACAACTTTGCCGCTGATTCAGGAACCTCTGGCTTTGGCGGTTTCTCTGTGGTGATACAAATGTGAAATGAGGGGCTCCTTCGCGGTGATACAGAATGCTCGTCCCACCACTTTAAGCTCCAACTTTAAGTTGGATCATGTCACACAGGGAGCAAAGGCAGACGAAACTCTGCTGTGAACAGAATCACAATGAAAGACCTATCTTCCTAAAAATAGACAAACAACAATTTCCTCAGTAAACAGATTGCACGCAAGGTAAAACTCGGAGGCTAAAACATTGCGATGTCTTTTCTAATTCCGTCGTTTCCCTTGCAATAGGGAAGGTTCGCATGAAAGTCACGTGAGTTCAAAGCCCGAACCCTCAACATGGACTTCTATTCTGATCTTTTAAACTAATTTCGCAAGCAGGGTCCACGCTTAACAGCTCCACGCAGCAGACTTTCCTGAGTCGCGCCGTTAGAAAGACAGGATATCGCAGTTAACCTCGTCTCCTTTACACCCACCGCAACAGACTCCACTCCACCCCTGCAATAAAATAGCCATCCATATCAGTATTCAAAACCCAGTTAATGGTAAGATAATGCTTCTGGGGACAGTCTTACTGAATGAATTTTACCTTCAACGCCTGCAATGCTTTTCAAAGCCTTTCTCTTGCTTCTGTTGTCCTCCAAGGCTAACGATTTCAACACTATCTTCTGCAAACGTGACATTGTCATCCGTGATTGATTTTCATAATTGCAAAATAGAGAAATTAACTCTAATAGATTTGATGAATGACCTTCATGCCATGGCTCAAATCATTAAACTCCTCTATTCCACCATGGCTCAAATCATTAAACTCCTCTATTCCACGCCATGGACGAGGCACCAGTTCTAGATACTTCAGAAGATTTCTTCCCAGAGCTCTTAGTTGATCATGCATTCCAATAGTATTTACAGTATCCAGTATCCTGTACCGTATTTCATAACTAAATTGAAGGCTCCTTGGTATGTCTGTGTGACGTGTTTGTCGAAGTTTCCTCAACTGGTCTTCCCAGTCAGATTTGTTATTGTTGTCAGTAACAAGTCTCCCACTCTCTTTTAAACATAACGGCACTCCATTGCAAGCTTTCAAAAATTGATGTACTAAATATTCAAATTCTGATTTTGGATGGGGCTGGCCGAAAGCATAGAAGCAGAAGAGCTCTCTGGAGTGGTGTTCATCAAGGCCAGATAACTGATAAATTGAGTGCTCTGGCATTCCTGACCATTTGAGGACATTCTTATGACGGGATGTAATCAAAACCAAGCTTTCAGGGTGTAGCACATCCATCGGCAAAAGTGCATCCACGTCATCCGCATCATCTACATCATCTAACACAAGTAAGACTCGAGATTTTGAGAGATGCTTCTTAAGCATCCATTTGCCTTCATCAACATTGTCTACACCTTGATCCAATTGAATTAAGCCATTCAGAATCTTTTTCTGCAAGGAAGGCAAAGAACTTTTTGAGCTCTCCCTCACATCGAATAAAAAGTACGAGTTATTATAATTTGAGCAGTTCCTAATGAAGAGTTCTTTAGCCAACGTAGTCTTTCCGACTCCGGGAGGACCGGCGATCCCGACGACCTGAACTCTTCTTCCGCCATGCTGCTGTGATAACACCTTCCTATGGAAATCTTGCGCTTTTTCATCCAATCCAACGGGGTATTTGCCCACGTCGACTAAATGTGGTTTTTTAACGCTTTTCAACACACATTTAACGACTTTATCCAGCAGCTCCCCTTCGTCACTGGATATTCACAAAAGAAATATATAAAATTACGAATCAGAAAATAAATAGAACTGTATTATATATATTTTCGCGATATTTTTTCAAGTTAATTTTAATCCAAATTTCATATATATGTTTAAAAAAATTTGAAATGCATAATTTAAGTGCCATGTCTAAAAATTTGAGATGCATCATTTAAGTGTCATGGGGTGTTTAAAAACTTGAGATTAAATTGAATTGTTTAATACTAGTGTGTCTAAAAATTTGAGATATATCATTTAAGTGTCATGGGGTGTTTAAAAACTTGAGATTAAATTGAATTGTTTAATATGAGTGTTCAAGGGTTTTTTAAGTTAAATTTATTTATGA
Source organism: Pinus taeda (assembly GCA_000404065.3). Lineage (NCBI taxonomy): Eukaryota > Viridiplantae > Streptophyta > Pinopsida > Pinales > Pinaceae > Pinus > Pinus taeda. The sequence goes on along the minus strand of APFE030475663.1, from coordinate 118,016 downwards.
ATTCAAAAATATATTTCAAACAACAATTTTGAAATTGTATTTTCAAAATCTGCATAATTTGAGATGCATAACTTAAGTGCCATAGGTGTTTTAAAACTTGAGATTAAATTGTTTAATATGTATAGTTGTGTCTAAGGGTTTTTCACGATCCTAAATCTATTTATGAATTCAAAAATATATTTCAAACAATAATTTTGAAATTGTATTGTGAAAATCTGCATAATTTGAATCACTTGAGATTGAATTGTTTAATCTGTATAATTTGAGTGCCCAAAGAATATTTAAGAACTTGAAAATAAATTGTTTAATTTACATGATTTAAGTGGCAAAAAGTTTTTTCAAAGCGCTGAATCATCCATTTATAAATTCAAAAATATATTTTAAACAACAATCTTGAAATTGTACTGCCAAATTTTAATAAATTCCAGTAAAAAAACTATTTCATCTGTAAAATAGACTATTTCTTCTTTTATAAAGAAAAAAAACAATTCGAACTCTTACCCGTTAAACGTGTCCAGATCGAACCCACTAATTTCTGCAGCACTGGAAAGAGCATTTCTCCAGTTTAAAACAGTGGTGGAGTTGTGACGCGGTTGTCCGTCCCATGCTATCTTACTTTCGTGCTTGTCTAAGGCTGCAGCATAGGCTCCTCTGTGCTCCTGTGCCCCCCGAAGATCTCCAGGCTTTACCTTGTAAAAAATGGGAATGATGGGTTTCCCGGACTCAAACATTAAGTGTAGTTCCTCCAAACACCATGTTGACTCACCATATCGTGGAGAAAAAATAGCAACATGGAGAGAGGCGGATGCAATAGCTTCTTTTATTTGGGTACTTAAGTTTTGTCCCTCTTCCAGTTCCTGGGAATCTAGAAAAACTTGCAGTCCAGGGGAACGGGAAGTAAGCCAACGGTAGAGACAACTGGCAATGGTCTTTTTAACATCGGGTCCTCTGTGATTTAGAAAGACATCGTACTTTTTCTTGTTGTTCGCATCATCAGAGGTAGCCATAACAAATAGAAAAATAGAAACAAAAATGGGAAGGGTTTGGATAGTGGATGCGATCGATACAGATTGAGAGACAGGAGGTCAGCTACTAGTTTGCAGAGGCCATTATAAAACAATATAACATGACAACGGAGATCGATGTTTCTATCAACCGATAACGGAGACCGATAGTCTCTATGAACCGATATTATAAAACAATATAATATGACAACGGAGATCGATGTGTCTATCAACCGATATTATAAACAATATAATATGACAACGGAGATCGATGTCTCTATCAACCGATATTATAAAACAATATAATATGACAACGGAGATCGATGTCTCTATCAACCGATATTATAAAACAATATAATATGACAACGGAGATCGATGTCTCTATCAACCGATATTATAAAACAATATAATATGACAACGGAGATCGATGTCTCTATCAACCGATAACGGAGACCGATAGTCTCTATGAACCGATATTATAAAACAATATAATATGACGACGGAGATCGATGTGTCTATCAACCGATATTATAAACAATATAATATGACAACGGAGATCGATGTCTCTATCAACCGATCTTATAAAACAATATAATATGACAACGGAGACCGATGTCTCTATCAACCGATATTATAAAACAATATAATTTCAGTTAATATAATATAAGGTATGATAAGCTCCATTTAATTTTTATGAATTGTTACTTATAATTATAGAAACTAATTGAAACTAATTGAAGTCTTTTTTTAATTTCTAGAAACTAACTGCAGTAATTTTCTTAAATTAAGGAAATCAACTGTAGTTAATTAATTTTTTTGTTGGGAGCTTCTGAAGTGGTCCATTACTCCATCTGGAGTTTGTGGAACACATGACACATAGCTATCAGAAGATTGATGGAAGCTTGACTATAAATTCATTTGTTTGGTCCCCAAGCTTGCATCTCAATCCTCTTCAGTTGTTTACACCATCTAGCTGAGAGAGCAGAGCTTGGAAGTGCCTTCAGACTTTTCTGTATTCTTTTCTTTTGTTTGGATTGAAGCTGGAGTGCTGTTTCAGTAAAGAAAGCAAGTGGATTATGGTTTGTAGCAAGAACTTTATCAATGGCTGGAGATAATTTAATTTTTCCTGAGCATTAAACCTTCATTCCAATTTAACGATTCTTTAAGTTTTTCCTCATATAGAATCGCTGTTATAAAATTTTATTACATTGGTATGAGAGCAAGGTTTATCTCTGCCTTGGAATGCCTTTTGCCAATTTCTACTTTTCCGAATAATCTATGAAAAAAAATGGCATTTTATTAATGAAAGGAGCATATGTTCGATGAGTTTATGTTTTATAGATACTTTGATAATACGAAATTGGAGTTTATCAATGGCTGGAGGATCGGTTACCATTAATAAATCTGGAAGCTTCCATTACCAGTTCACTTAGATTTTAATTTTATTCAGAAATTAAAAAAATTCAAAACACCCATGTCCACTGCCACAGTACGTAACTGTCATTGGCTTGATTTACACGGCAATCATTATTGTCTGCAAACAGCAGAATCATAAGTCGTCTTAAGGAAACGGGGGCATTCCGAGAAAAGGAAATGCTAAATCTAAACTTCTTGCTGCGTATCCAAATCTACTAGGCTTTTATCAGAATCTTTTACCTTGGGATTTGAGATGCATGACGTTTTCTATGGACTTTAATGAGAATCGTATTCTTCCTTTCCATGGATATTGTACGATAAAAATCCCCTTTCCAAGCGTCATATCTATGTAGAAGATCTCTGTATATTTGAACCTGAATAAGTTAAATGTTCTTCTATATTTTGGAAGAGATTCCGGTGTATATGCAGGTCAGTGATGCTTATAAACTGAAGTAACATGAGTAAGTTTTCATTGGGGATTGTTTTGATTGTTCACATAAGCGAAATTATCATTCATAAGTTCGCGTTTGGATTTGATTTGATTCAGAATTTATGAACTCAGAAAGTAAATTAGCATCAATGAATTTGAATTTATGAACCAAAACCGTAGCAGCTAGGGTTTTTGTCACATTGTCGTCTGAAACCCTTTATCGATCCGCTGTCGACCTGCACAGAGATTTTGTTTCTTGTAGGATGACAAATTAATTTTATTACATTGGTATTTTATTTAATTAAAATTATTCCCAATGTCCTAAATAGTAGTTTTGCTCCAAAGAATAACGATATGTTAAATTCAAGCGAAATTATGAGAAACGGTATGTTAAATTGTTCTTAGGGTGACCTGTTCTGAATTGACCGTAATGCGTCCAAATTTGAGCAGGACTTTGAAATACAGGGTGTAATATTGTATATACTCAAAATTTCTATCTTCATACTGAAGAAATAGTTGCAGTCAGTTAGAGAACTCTGAAACTACTTGCTTTTGTTATTCGCTTTGTGAAGAACTTTGTAAAGCTTGAAATGGAAATCTTCATTTCGAAGAAAATAGTTTTAAATTTGTACGGGGAAACAATTGTTTTATATTATATTTTTAATTGGGTTGGCACCATGTATACTGTATACATATATACCCTTAACCATATTCGTTAGAAACAATTTTTGTGGGATATTTTTAATAAAATAACTTTTTAATTAGTGCATATTTTAATTCTAGTGTTGGTTTTCTTGGTCTCCATGAAGTTTATGTGGACTAAGAACAATAAATTTCACCAAAATATCAACTATTTTAATTATATGTTTTGTTCTGTTTTTTTGTTTTTTTTTTAAGGAATTTTTTTGCTTTTATGTTTGTTTGTTTTATAAACTTAAGGACGGAGCCTGAAGTCAAGCCAACTAGCCTTCGAACTGCATTTGCTATGCAAGTGCAAAGTAGATCAATGCTGCTTCTGTCAATCTCCGGGTTTTCTTTATAAATTGAACAATCGATTTGCAGTCATTTACGGTAATACTCACTGTTTTAACTTTAATTTTGTGAAGAATTATATGGAGTTTATTCAAAATGTCATTTTGACTTACTCCTTTCAGTAAACATTATTTTTACTGGTTAAATTTTTGTTTATATGTAAAAAATAATGTCTAGTGATCCATATAATTTTAATTAATTAGAGAATAGCCACAACATCTTTAATTAAATAAAATTATATATTTTAGATCATTGTAATTAATTAGACTAAATATAATAAATTTTATCCCACAGGAATTTTTATTATGTTTATGTAATTAATTAGGATAAAATTTCATAACCTACCCACATGAGTTATGAATTAATAGTCTTATCATAAAGTTTAAAACAATGAATAATTGAATCTACTTGAATTAAAAATTTAGCCCACAGACAATTTTTATGTCATTAGATTCAATTTTGAGCATGATTTACATTGGTAAAACATGAAATTTTATTAAGCCTCAATTTTAACATAAGCATGTGATTTTTAATTTTGATGCAGTAGTACAACCTGCAAATTTATCTGAAATTCGTTGTGACATTCCCGAACTTAAGGGAGATAACTATAGGTTTGGAAGGAGAGGATTCTCCTTCATTCAGGGTGGATGGACATAGATTATGCTATTAGGAAAGATGAACCACCGGCACTCACTAATACCAGCACTGCAGCGGACATCACGCTTTATGAACGATGGGAGCGATCCAATCGTTTAAGCATGATGTTCATTAAGACTAAAATTTCAGCTAGTATTCGTGGTTCCGTTGATCAGCATGAAAAGGTCCGAGACTTGTTGAAGGCCATTGACGATCAATTCGTCACTTCAGACAAGGCACTAGCAAGCACCCTAATCATGAAATTCTCATCCCTAAGGCTCACTAGTGTGAAAGGTGTGCGCGAGCACATCATGCAGATGAGGGACACTATGGCTCAATTGAAGAAACTCGAGGTTGATATATCGGAGTCCTTCCTAGTGCACTACATCCTGAACACCCTTCCGCACCAATATGGACCTTTCAAAATCTCATACAACACACATAAGGATAAATGGTCAATTAATGAAATCATGACCATGTGTGTTCAAGAGGAAGAGACTGGTGATGGAACTGGGAGAGAGTGCAATGCTGACAACGCGTGGAAAGGGAAAATCTCAAGCCAATCAGAAAGGGAAAGGTAAAGTACCTCCCCAAGCCGGTATCAAGAAGGATTCCAAGTATTTCTTCTGTAAAAAGAAGGGACACATGAAGAAGGAATGCGCCAAATTTAAGAAATGGCTTGCAGACAAAGGTAATTTGATCTCATTTGTTTGTTATGAATCTAATATGGTTAATGTTAATATTAACACATGGTGGATTGATTCTGGATCAAAAATTCACATTTGGAATTCCTTGCAGGGTTTGCAAAACCTAAGGAAACCAGTGGGAAGTGAGCAAAGCATCTTATCAGGAAACAAGATGGGCTTGCATGTGGAAGCTATAGGAACATGTTATTTAACTTTAAGTAGTGGCTTTGTTTTAGAATTAGAAAAGACCTTTTATGTTCCAAATTTTTCTAGAAACTTGATTTCAGTTTCAAGGCTTGTACCTTTTGGATATTCTTTAAACTTTTCAGAAAAATATTTCAGTCTATTTATAAATATGATTATGTTTGGAATGGTATTTTGTCTAATGGTCTTTACTGCATTAATTTACAAAACAATGTCACTTATGATTCAATGCATGTTCACACTGGCACTAAAAGATGTGTTATTAAAGAAGACTCCTCTAAATTATGGCACCAGAGACTAGGTCATATCTCCATAGAAAGAATTAAAAGATTGGTAAACGAAGGGGTACTTAATACTCTGGATTTTACTGATTTTGAGACTTGTGTGGACTGCATAAAGGGAAAGCAAACCAACAAGTCAAAGAAAGGTGCCAATAGGAGTTCGGACATATTAGAAATCATACACACTGATATATGTAGTCCAGACATGGACTCACATGGTCAGAGATACTTCATCTCCTTTATAGATGATTACTCATGATATATGTATCTCTACATGCTTTATAAAAGGAGCGAAGCAATAGATGCCTTTAAGATATTTAAGGCTGAAGTAGAGAAACAATGCGGCAAGCAAATTGAGATCGTGAGATCAGATAGAGGTGGAGAATATTATGGTAGATACACAGAAGATGGACAAGCACCTGGGCCATTTGCTAAATTTCTTCAAGAGCATGGGATTGTTGCCCAATACACCATGGCTGGTTCACCCGACCAGAATGGTGTAGCAGAAAGAAGAAATCGAACATTATTGGGCATGGTGCAGAGTATGCTTAGCAGCTCCAATCTTCCTAAATCCTTGTGGACTAAAGCACTTAAGATGGCAGTGTATATATTAAAACGAGTTCCAACCAAGGCAGTTCCTAAAACGCCATTTGAATTATGGAAAGGTTGGAAACCGAGTTTGCGACATATGCGCATTTGGGGATGTCCGTCTGAAGTGAGAATTTATAATCCACAAGAGAATAAGCTGGACCCAAGGACCATTAGTGGGTATTTCATTGGATATGCTAAAAGGTCTAAAGGTTACAGATTTTATTGTCCATCTCACAGCACTAGGATTGTGGAATCAAGAAATGCGAAGTTTCTTGAAAATGACTTGATCAGTGGGAGCGATCAAACCAGAAACATAGTTTCTGAGAAAGATCATTCAGAATCTCAACCTTCCACTTCAAAGTGATAGATTGATTATTGTTCATAGCACCCCTCAAGTACAAACTGGTGTTGAACAACCAATCGTTGAAGTTCCACAAGCTGCTGACGATATTCCAGTAGATCAAGGAGTTCAAGAGTTGCCAAGAACTTTTGAACAACAAGTTGAACCACACACTTCTCAAGAAGATGATGGTACAACATTAAGAAGATCTACTAGACCAAAGAGATCAACAATTCCTAGTGATTATGTTGTGTATCTACAAGAATCTGACTACAACATTGGAGCCAAAAATGGTCCCGAGTCATTTTCACAAGCCATGAGTTTCAAAGAATCAGAATTATGGTACGATGCCATGAAGGAAGAGATGAATTCCATAAAGAGTAACGACGTCTGAGATCTTGTTGAGTTGCCTAATGGTGCAAAATCCATTGGATGTAAATGGGTCTTTAAGACAAAGAAAGACTCATTAGGAAACATTGAGAGATACAAGGCAAGACTTGTTGCTAAGGGATTCACTCAGAAAGAAGGAATCGACTACACGGAGACGTTTTCTCTTGTATCTAAGAAAGATTCCTTGTGCGTTATTATGGCATTAGTAGCCCATTTTGACTTGGAGTTGCAACAAATGGATGTGAAAATGGATTTTCTCAATGGATATCTAGAGGAGGAGGTTTACATGAAACACCCTGAAGGATTCCCCTCTAGTGATGGTGAGCAATTGGTTTGCAAGCTCAAGAAGTCATTATATTGTTTAAAACAAGCATCCCGCCAATGGTATTTAAAATTCCATAATGTAATTTTTTCTTTCGGTTTTGTAGAAAACATTATGGATCAATGTATATACCTGAAAGTTAGTGGGAGTAAAATTTGTTTTCTTGTTTTATATGTGGATGACATTTTGCTAGCAACCAATGATAAGGGTTTGCTACAAGAGGTGAAACAATTCCTCTCTAAAAAAATTGGTATGAAGGATATGGGTGAGGCATCTTATGTCATTGGCATTAAGATACATAGAGACAGATTTCGAGGCATCTTGGGTCTGTCACAGGAAACCTATATTAATAAAATTTTAGAGAGATTTCGGATGAAGGATTGTTCACCAAGTGTGGCTCCCATTGTGAAGGGTGATAGGTTCAATTTGAACCAATGCCCAAAGAACAACTTTGAAAGGGAACAAATGAAGAACATTCCATATGCTTCTGCTGTCGGAAGCCTAATGTATGCTCAAGTCTGCACAAGACCTGACATTGCATTTGTTGTGGGAATGTTGGGACGATATCAGAG
>APFE030475663.1:81557-96937 GCA_000404065.3 Pinus taeda | reverse complement strand
AGAACAATTGTATTCATATTTATATGACATATTGACAATTTATATTTTCCTAAAAGAAAAAAAAAATCTTGTAATTCAGTTACAAAGTAGTAGCTTTGGTAGGACTTGCTCAAATCATATTTATATTATGTGCATATACAACTAAATGGATGTCACATTCATATTGATATGAATTACAAATTTTTTAGTATAATGCACAATTACATATTGTTGATCAATTTGGCATGGCACTTGACATGATGCTAGACTCTTGCCTATGCAAGGACTAATAATGTGAAAATTGTAAGGGATTTTTCTTGGGTTTCTCTTAGCCTAAGTCTTCAACCATTGACCATCTGATAATTTGTTGATGTTTTCAAAAAGATATGAAGAAGAATTATTTATTAATGCTTCCTTGGTTTTTCTAAAAAATATCATACATTGTCCAATAACTTTCAAAAATAATGAAGTAAGTGCGAATTCAAGTGGAATGGAGAAGAGCTACTTTCCAATGATATGAAAATTTCATTGTAAAATATAGGATTCCAATTAATGATAAAATTAGAACCAATCAAATTCAAGTGTAAAATAGAAATGAAATAAGAATATCTCCTCTATTTGACTTATAGGCATATATAAATTAGGTAAAAAAAGGTATCATAAAGAATAAGGGAAATATACATATAGAAACTTATGCTCTGTTATTGTTCATTTATATGAATGATGTCATGTTATTAGCAATTCGTAAAAATATAATCATTTATTGTAATAGTGACATTTTCTTCCTAGGAAATATGATTGTTATAATTAAAAGTTTTATCTACATAAATAGATAACCATGAGTATGAATGCCCTCCATTCTATACATAATAATAATAAAAATAATAGTAACAACAATAATTTTATATGCTCGTTGTTTGAGCTATAAATTTAGTTAAAGAATATTTGAAGAAGGTTGAAAACATTAACAAATTGTGTTTAGTAAAACAATTATGCATTAAAAATAGAAACTAATTATTTGTAAGTTTAAAAGACAACAATATTTTTTTATATATATATCAAATTTAATCATAAAAATATAAATAAATACAAATAAAATTATTTAGTCAATAAAGTTAACAAGGTTATCTATGTCATATAGAGTTACAAAACCTATAAATAAATCTCAACTAGTAGTACATCTAAAGGAAAATTTATATACATAAAAATGCATACTTTGCAAACCAAATAAAATGAAAATACTCAGTGAAAATATAAGACTTTTTGGTTCTCAATCCCACAAAACTTTTTTCTATATCCATAGAGTATATGATGTTTGTCCCACTCCATTTTGCAAGCAAATTAACGTTGGATTAAAATTTCTATGGGCCATTGTGCTTTGTGTGTATATGTAATTTACAATGTCAAAGTGATGCAACAATAACAAGAAAAAGGAATCAGAAACAACCAAATAAATATTTATTACTATGAAATGTTCGTATTAAAAGTATGTATACAAAAGCTTCGATGATGACCAAAAACTCTTTCGTAAATACTTCTACATATACCATGGAATTTTTAGGATTGGTAGAAAATGAATAAAATTTAAAACATTAGTTAAAGTGATATCAAGTTCTAGCTTAACCTAATTAAAATTTTAAAATATTGATAAGATGATACGAGATTGTGTCTATGCCTTATAATTTGTAGTTATTTTTTTGCTAACAAACTTTGCAAATATGTTAACGCACTAAGTTGCAATTAAAATCATAAAAAATTGGAAACAACAATACATTCCTTACCTATTTTGTTATCATTCTCATTTTACCTCCTTGCACTAACATGACCACCCTATTTCTCTCTCTAAAGATAAAGATCTCACTTCCCATTCACAATTATTCATTGGTAGCGATAGAAATGTTTGATGATTCGTATAAACTTTGTTTCATACTCGTATTCTAAGTATAAGTTGATAAGATTAGAGTGTGTTAATTCATATGTCTTTTGATTTGGTTTTTTTTTGTCTTTTGGTTGTACGATCTTGTATATCACATGGAAGAGATCCATGCGGTTTTGGAAGGATATCAACGAACTTAACAAAACTAGAAAAACAATTATTATCACAATTTTTTTTCTAAATTTCATAATTCACTTTCTCCCCCTTATTTCATTATATTTATCAAATTATTTATTTTTTCTATTTCTTATTTTATCAATAACAAGATGTTTTTTCACAAATATTGTTTAATAATTTTATTTATCCTAGATCAAAAGTAGATTATTCACTCAATATATTGGATGTTTCATGAAACTATCACATAATTAAAATTCCACAAAACTTAAACATCCCAGTAGATATATTTATTTCCATCTTGTTCCTATTTATTTTTTATGGAAAAACTTGCTTAAATTATAGGTGGGGTTAACTAATGGTAAATAGGTTATTTACATTAGTATGAGATATTTTCATGGTTTTTTATTTTAGGTGATTTTTCTATGAAGCTTAACAATGAAAAATAATTGCACAAATATCAGAGCATAAATATTGCAACTACATCCAGAAATTATGGCAAAAAAATATGAGGCAGTTATCTACATGGCACAAAGGTTGCAATAAACTAGGAAATATAGGAAGACAACATAAATAAGTGAAACTAGTAGTCCTCATGTGAGAAGACCCTGAGGCTACCCACAACGCTGGATCAATTCATTGCCTTCGCAAATCAATCAATACAAGTCTTATACAATGGTGTTTACTTAAGGATATGAAACAACTTGCTAGAAAATAGGAACTAATTCCTAATTTCAAACAAAATATTAACTATTACACTTTCTCCATTATTTTCTAAGAAAGGATTAATTTCCAAACCTAGCATCTCCCTAAACAATTCAAATTTCACCTTCCCAAGGGGCTTTGTGACAATTTCAACAACATTTTTAGAAGTATTACAATATTCAATAAAAAATTCCTTAGACTATATCTTCTCTCTAATAAAATGAAAAGGTGCATCAACATGCTTTGTCCTTGCATGAAAGATTGGATTATTTGTTAAATTGATTGAGCTATGGTTGTCACAGTTGATCACTATAGCCTTCTTTTGTTCTTCTCCAACATCTTGAAGACGTCGTCTCAACCAGAAAACTTCACAAGTTGATGAAAAAAAATCTTTGTAATCTACTTTTGTAGATGACAAAGATATAATAGGCTGCTTCTTGTTTCTCCAAGAAACAATCACGGATCCAATACTGAATGCATAACTTGTAGTAGATCTTTTATCATTCGGATTACCAACCCAATCTAAATTTGAGTAACTTGTCATCTCAACATCAAATGAATTAGTATATTTAATACCAAAATCAATTGTTCCTTTAAGATACTTGAGCACTCCTTTTATTGTTCTCCAATGGATTTGTAGAGGTCTCACCATAAAGTGACTTAACACAGTAATATAGTATGCTAAACCAGGTTTGGTTGTAGTAAGATAATTCAAGCTTCCAACTAGTTGTATGTACAATGTACCATCAACCTCTTTTGAGCCATCATCAAAGTGCAGTTTCACATTCTACTGCATTGGAACAAAAGAAGATTTGAATTGATCCATATTAAACCCTTAAGTACTTCTTTGACATAGTTACCCTGAGTAACAAAAGTTTGGATCACATCTCTCCACACTTCAAGACCTAGACAGTATTGTAACTCACCAAGATCTTTCATCTCAAATAATTGTGACATTTGCACCTTAATTTCATCAAATTTTGACTGAATTTACTGTAATAATTAAGTCATCAACATACAAAGAAATTAGCACTACATGCCCCTTTGCATCAAACATGGCATACAGATTCGGATCATTTTAGATCCTCATAAAACCCTGTTGAAGAAAGAAGGAATCTACCTTTTCATACCATGACCTAGATGCTTTCTTTAGCCAATACAAAGATTTGTTTAATATGAAAACTAAATGCTCCTTCCGTTTTTTTACAAACCCTTCAGGTTGTGTCAAATACACCTCCTTCTTTAAATCACCATTCAAAAAAGATGATTTTACATCTAATTGGTGCAAATTATAATGGTACTTTGTAGCTAATGCAATTAACAATCTAATAGTATTCAATGTCGCTATTGGTGCAAATGTTTCTGTATAATCAATGGTCTCCATTTATGACTACCCTTTTTCGACCAATCTAGCTTTGTATTTATCTATACTACCATCTACTTTAACCTTGGGTTTCAAAACCATTTACATCCTATGGGATCTTTTTCTTTAGGAAGTTCAGTGAATTCGCAAGTTTTATTTTTAATTATAGATTCATATTCTTCCTCCATTTCTTTTCTCCACTCTTCATGTTCATTAAATTCATTAAAAATCATGGATTCTATGAGATTCAAAACACTTGTCATGATACCATGGTCCTTATACCTTTCAAGTAGTTGAATATGCTGAGTAGATCTCCTTTTCACTTCACTGTTTTCAAATCTGTTCTCCAAAAGTACTTCTCCACTTATGAATGGGATCTGATTGCTCATGATGTCCACATCACTAGATTATTCCCCAAGATTTTATTTCTCACTGTTTTCTGCTTTTACTTCTACTTTATTGTCTTCAACTTTAGGAAGAATGTGCCATCTTTCATAGTTGTTATCCATGTTGTCTTCATCTATCTACTCATGGAAAATTACATCTATACTCACAAATACTCTATGATTAAATGGATCAAACATTTTATATGCTTTAAGTTCTAGACAATATCTTACAAAAATACATTTGATACCTTTAGCATAAAGTTTCTTTCTATTCTCATTTAGAATATGTGCAAATACCTTCCACCCAAATATCCTCAAATGATGAACTGTTGGTTTAAAACCAAACAAAGCATCAAATGGGGTATTGAAATCAAGATACCTTGTTGGACTTCTATTCTTTAAATAAAAAAAATACTAATGGTTTATTCCCAACAAGCATTTGAGAGGTTCTTACCTTTGATCATAATTTGTGCTCACTCTACCAATGTTCAATTTTTCCTTTCTGAAACATTGTATTGTTGTGGAGTATAGGGTATTTTGAACTGCTGCACTTTTCCATGATCTTTGTAATACTTGACAAAGTTCCCCAAACTATATTCTCCCCCTTGATAAGAATGGAGGATCTTTATAAAATTCCCCGCTTACTTCTTTGTCATGTTTTTGAATTCTTTGAAATACTCAAACACCTCACTCTTTTTCCCAAGGAAGTACACCCAAGTGTACCTTGTGAAATCATTAATAAACAACAGAAAATAATAGGCTACTCCTAGGGATCCGCTTTGCATGGTTCTAATACATCTCTTCTTCTCCTATCAGAATTAGAGGAGAATTCATCTCTATGGATTTTTCCTAATGCACAATCTTCACAAGCAACATATTCATTCTTTAACATAGGGAGTGCTTCAACCATAGATTGTTTCTGTAGCAACAATAAATCATGATAATTCATGTGACCATACTTCTAATTCCAAAGACTTTCTGTTGATAGAGTTGTAGAAGTCACTGCTTGATGACTTTTGTTGCTAACATCACAAGCCTCTAACTCTGACTCCCGAAGAAATAGGTTTGCAATGATCGAGAAAATCATTCACTATGCAATGTGTTTTGAAGAATTCAACCTTCGGGTTCTAATTTGTAATTGTAGACACAAAGATAACTTTTTTCTTGATCTTAGACACATACATAAGATTACGAATGTACCTGACATTTCCATTTGGCAATGTTACAGGAATATCCCCACATCCCTTAATATGATGTGGATGATTGTCTCCAAGATATATATTAGAACCATTGCATACCTCCTTAAAATTCTCATACCAATTCCTGTTACATGCCATATGAATCGAAGCTCCATAATCCATTGTTCAGGTGATCAATTTTTAGCTCAAAAATTAAAGTTCTTAGAACTTTTTGAAACCAACACCAAATCAAAGAACTCGCTGACCTGAATCCAATGCAACTTGAATCACTAAAAACCAATATCTTATGCTCCCTATATCGCATTCTAATCATTTTCCCAAACTCGTAAAAAAATTGCAGATTGGTTGCAGGTATGCTCACTGTGTAATTCGTACGATGATTGGGCAAGGTGACTGGGTAGACTGGCTATACATATTGGGCCAATGCAAGGTTGACAAGTGTCCAAGTGTGGTTGGTTCGGATTTTGGTGATTTTTTATTGGTGGTTAAGTTTTTGAGTTGGACCACTGGGGGAATGCCACGTGTCCCAATCATGGGCTGCCATGTGGCACCCCAGGGTCCACTAAAATTGTAGGTTATGGCTGAACTACAACTCATTGGATTTGAACGTAGAAAATTTGGTCTAGAAGCAAGGTGCATTACTGCTATGCCACTGGGTGTCACTTAATTATTATAGTGGTGATATTTCATTTAACTTTTTTATGGTTAACATTTGGGGGAAGGGACAGGACTAAGAATTGGCCACGGAACACCCCATCCCCACAAGACCATAGGCGTGGGAGCCATGGGCCTAGGCTTAGCCCCAACCCCGGGTTTGAACACCATCAAACACGATCCACCAGACCATATGCCAAACAACTTGGAGCAGAACTGTTGGGGCACTAAGGAATGGGACCATCCCACAGACGTATCCGCACCATGTAACCACAGACTAAGAGTAGAGGTGTTAACTGTTTGGGCACGGAGTTTGGGGACCAACCCTAGTCATATGACACTCCATGAAATCAGTGCCAAGTGCTAACAAGTTGGGAGGTTGGGTAAGCCCCATCCCTAGGGCATATGTAGGTGCACGAGACTGATGTCGAAGCATTGGAATGCTTGTGGAAAAGGTGCTATATGGTAGGGTCTAGCACTTGGTCATGAATGCACCCATATAATCACATGTTAGGAATGGAGGGCTTGGTGGAGGTTTGCAATGGGTGCAGAGTTAAGGGGGCTAGCCTCGAGGTATTATGCGCCCAATGTGACCACACACCAGGGATTGGGAGCTCTGATGGGTAGGGTGGGCCATTGGTCCAACCCTCAGACCATGGCACCCTATGTGACCTCGACCCAAGTTTTAAGGGCTTAACTAGTGGGGGTGGGCATTAAGTCCCAGCCCTCGACATTATGTGGCTCATGTGGCTACGTTTTTCAAATTTAGGGGACCAAGGCTAAATTAACAATCCAACAAAATTTACTGGCAGGCAGAGAAATTATCACTCCATTAATGATTTTCAGGGTGAATTTGTAGAACCGATAGATAAAAGGAAGAATTTGTAGGATGGTTAATAGTGAAATTCGTGGGAGAGATTGTAAGCTCATAACGTTTTTAGTTTTTATCCAAATTGAGCTCAGAAAGAGGCTACACAGGGGTTCTTGGGTGTTCTGAATCTGTTGGTAACCTCCAATTTCTTATTTGAGCACATCTATAGAACCTTTTTGTAGGTTTGTGACTAAAGTTGTATGGATCAGTTAGGGTCTAGAAGTAGTTTCGGAAGGTATTTGGGCATGGAGAAGACCTTGTAGGGATATTCTTACTTCCAAAAGGCTATTGCAGCAGTTATAACCAGCAGGGTTGCTTAGGTTCCACTTCTCTTAACATGAAGTTTTGTTTATGTGCTTCAATGTGGAATTGAATTGTTCACATACTCTTTTTATCTCTTTTCAGATGAAGTATGTCATCTTTGTAGGAGTTTCTATTATTTTTTAAGGTTATTGGTAGGAGAAAATTACCTTTTAGCGGTAATTGCCACATATTTACCTGTAGCAAAATTTTATGTAATTCATTTGATATTGAATATATGAGTGGTCTAGTCAGGTTGACAGACCTAGAGATGTAGCCCAGGAAGGGTGAACTCTGTCAACAAACTTTTTTTTTTCTCCTCATTATGCCTACATGTATTATGTGTTGTTATGTTCTTTATGTTAAGTTACATATGAAGACTAATTTATGACTTGAAGAGATATTGAAAACCTATTATTTCAAGACCCATTTTTAACGTTGCAAAGCATTGACAAGGTCTTAATTTTGTTTTATTTGATTTTGGAAAAGAGGAAGAAATAACCTAATCCAATTTCAAATCAGTTTGGTATTAGAGCACTAGTTAACCAAGTTGCAAGAATGAGAAGAAAAAGGAGCCTTCAAGAGCTAGAGGAGTAGAATTTGGCTCTTAGGACGGAGAAAATAGAGTTGAGAAGGATGTTAGAGATCGTTGAAGAGGAGAAGAGACACATGCGCTTTGTTTTGTAGCAAGTGCTTGATGAGCAAGTTGTAGAAATATTTACTCCAGTATTAGTAAGAGAAACTTCTACAATGAGGTTAGTATGCGGTCATGGTTTAAATAGTAGTTTTGGACCATATGCAGAAGTGTTGCATGTGTATTTTGCAAACATCTTCAAGAAGCACACCATATGCCAGTGGATAAGAGTGTGTGGCTAGAGTTATCTATAACTTGGCCATCATTGTCATCATCAAAAGATGAAAAGACGGATGACAAATTTAAGGAGGTAATTAGCATCTCAAGTTCCACTCCTTCCATTTATATGCATAAAAACTCTTTTGCACCATTCTAGAAACATATAAAAGGCATAGGTATGAAGTTTCTTTCCAAGATGGGATATGAAGGTGGAGGCCTCATCATTAATGGCTAAGGTATTACCAATCCAATTATGGTTTAGGAGATACAAAAGTATAAAGGATTGGTATATGGTCGAAAGGAGTTTGGAGAATGCTCCAAATAGGTTGAGGTACATCAAACATCTGAGCATGGATGGCACCACCTTTTGAAAATCGTCAAAGCTACAACTCTAGAGACAAGTATAACTCTTAAGAGTGTTTTCCAATGCATGAAAATTTTGAATACTTTTGGAATATGTACCCTTGTACATTTTTTGATGCGAATGACAATTACATTGTTGTATGTGAGAAACGTGTGATAATGGTTAAAAGAATAAACAAAATTTTAGGCATAAAGCATAACGAATTTCTTTCGCATGAGAAAATTTCTATGTCAACAAACAAGAATAAGTTTTTCTATTCTCATTGCAAGGTGAATGGACATGACACTGAATGATCTTGGAAGTTGCACCGAGAGCTTCGTTCAAAGAAAGGTAAAGAGATTATGGTATATAATGCAAAGGAAACAAGAGGTGGAAAAGAAGACTCTCCACAATCCTAGGTGACCTTCAAGAGAAGATGGTACAGGAAGAGAACACATAAGCCTAGGAGAGGCAAAAATTGGGTAGACTTATTGTAAATTTGCTTTGTAAAATTTTGTAAATACTTATTGTCATTACCTGTTTAGGTACTGTTGTAAAGTGAAACATTCATTGTCACCATAATCAACAAGTAGATGTTTTTCATTGATGTATGTATTGGCTCATTATAGTCCACATGTTCAAGGACTTTTGTGAATGTACAAGATTGTCATTCAAATTTGTATACAAGTTGTCATATGTTCACTGATACAAGTATTCAATTTGAAACTTGTGTGAATTGAATCTTTGTTTTCAAGATTGTATGAGATTCTTATGTATTGTAGGTAAGGTCAATGATATCATGGAAAATTTTGTAGCAGTGTACTTTTTATACACAAGCTTAGCGTGAAGACATTAAAGCAAGTTTGTTTTTTTTTTTTTGAATTCCTAGATGGGGTTAAGTTTGTCTTCAACAATTTAAACTTCAAGATGAAGTGTTTTTTGGGGTCATGCAAAGATGAGAGTAGAGAGAATGTTCTTCCACTGATTAGTATTTTGTTCCTGCAACAACAATAAGAATGATGGATCAATTCTTAACAGGACAACACGTCTTCATGAGGATACGTGAAGTGCCTTGATTGGGGCTTGAAGGGCACCAATTGAAAATTTTGAATATTGGATTGAGCTTTTGGGTAGTTTTGAGTTCCAACCTATTTATATTAAATAGGGAAGTATTCTTTTGGAGTCCAAAAGTTCCTAGTGGGGAGGTGTGATTAGGTGATCAATTTTAGCTCAAAAATGAAAGTGCCTAGAAATTTTTGAAACTAGTGCCAAATCGAAGATATTTCCGACCTGAGTCCAACAAAACTTGAATCAATAAAAAGAAATATCATATGTTCTTGATATCATGTTCTGATCATTTTCGCAAACAGGTAAAAAATTTACAGATTGGTTGTAGGTACAATGACTGGGCAAGGTGATTGTACATACTGGGCCAATGGCAGGTTGACAACTGTCCAAGTGTGAGTGGTTCAAATTATGGTGATTTTTTATTGATGCTTAAGTTTTGAGTCGCACCAATGGGGGAATGCCATGGGGACCAATCGTGGGCTACCACGTGGCACCCCAGGGTCCACTAAAATTTTTAGTTGTGGCTAAACCGCAACTGGTGAGATTCAAATGTAAACCTCTAGTCTAGAAACAAGGCGCCCTACCGCCATGCCATCGGGTGTCATTTAACCATTATAGTGGCACGACTTCATTTAACTTGTATATGGTTAACATTTGGGGGAGCTAGGGGTGTGAGCTTAGCCTCGATCACCCCATGCGCATGGGACCATAGGCGAGGGAGCTAGGGGTACGAGCTTAGCCCTGGCCCTAGGTTTTGGCACCATGAAACACAATCCACTGGACCATATGCCAAACAACGTAGAGTAGAACAGTTGGTGTGCTAAGGAATGGGACCACCCCACCGAAATATCCCCACCATGTAACCACGAGCCAGGAACAGAGGTGTTAACTATTGGGGCGCAAAGTTTGGGTACCAGCTCCAGTGATATGGCACTACATGAAACCAATGCCAAGTGATAACAAGTTGGGAGCTTGGGTAAGCCCTGACACTAGGGAATATGTAGGTGCACAACATTGGTGGCGGAGTGCTTGCGGAAAAGGTGCTATAGGGTAGGGACAAACCCTTGGTCTTGAGCACACCCATACAACCACATGCCAAGAATGGAGGGGTCGATGGAGGTTTGTAATAGGTGCCGAGTTAAGGTGGGTAGCCCCGAGGTCTTATGCGACCAACATGACCGCACACTAGGGAATTGGAGCTCCAATGGGTAGGGCGGGTTGTTGATCCAGTGCTCGGATCGTGGCACCCTATGTGACCTCAATTAGAGTTTTAAGGGCTTAACTGGTGGGGGTGGGTGTTAGGGCGTAGTCCTCACCCCTATGTGGCTCATGTGGCTGTGCTTCTTGGATTAAGGGGTTCAAAGTTAAATTAACTAGCCAATAAAATGCACTAACAAGTAGCTAAATTGTCACCCTGATAACGATTTTTGGGGTAGGTTTTTAGAACCGATATATAGAAGGGTGAATTTTTAGGATGGTTAACAGTGAAATTCACGGGAGTGATTGAAAGCTCATAAAGTTTTGATTTTTTATCCAAATTGAGCTAAAAATAAGGCTACTTAGGGGTTTTTGGATGTTATGAATCCATTGGTAACCTATAATTTTTTATTTCAACACCTCTATAAAGACTTTTTGTAGGTTTGGAACTAAAGGTGTATGGATCAATCAGGGTTTGGAAGGAGTTTTGGAAAGTATTTTTGCATGGATAAGACCTTGTAGGGGTATTCATAATTCCAGAAGGATGCTACAACAACTTTAACCATCAGGGATCATCTCAGGTTCAAATTATCTTAACATGAAGTTTTGTTTATGTGCTTCAATGTGGAATTGAAATGCTCACATACTCTTTTTAGTTATTTTCAGTTGAAGTATGTCATCTTTGTAGGAGATGATTTTAGTTGTTGCTATTTGTGGGAGTTATTTTTAGGAGAACATCACCTTGCAGGGGTAATAGCCACATATTCACATGCAACCAAAGTTTACATACTTCATTTAATAATGAATATATGAGTGGTCTAGTCTTGTTGACAGGCCCGAAGATGTAGTCCAGGAGGGGTGAACTCTGTCAACAAGATTTTGTCTTTCTCTTCATTATGCCTGCATGGATTATGTGTTGTTATGTTATTTATGTTAAGTTACATATGAATACTAATTCATGACTTGAAGAGATATTGAAAACTTGTTGTTTCAAGACCCATTTTTAACCTTGCAAAGCATTGACACGGTCCTAATTTTTGTTTTATTTGATTTTGGAAAAGAGGAAGAAATCACCTAATATAATTTTAGATCATCTAGAAACCATGTATTAGAATCATCCATTTTAGGAGACAAGACAACATTAGACACAAACAGATTGAGTTTTTTTAGATCAGAATTCAAGTCTTCTCCTACAAAATGTCCCGAATGTCTTCTATGTTTATGCCTAGATTCAATATTTTTCTTCTTATATCAGTCTTTGAAAATATGCCCACTTCTAGCATGGTAAAAGCATTTTATTCTAGATGACATATCTTGATTTGGTTTGGGAAATGGTATTTTCTAAGATGAGCTTCCAACTTTGTTTGTTCCTCATTATTTTCCTTTAAAGAATTTATTTTTTGCCACAAGTGCCAAATATGGATTTTGAGGCTTGAATTTCTCGCGCCTTCTTCTTCCCACAATAATATTCCAGTCAATTCGTCAAATTTTGGCGCTTTCTCCCTTGCTCCAAGACTTGTAATAAACATTAAGTAGTCCTTTGGCATTCCACTTAAAGTGATTCTCAGAAGATTAGTAGCAAGTATTGATTTTCCTATATCTTCCTACTTATCTTTCAAATCTTTAATTCTAGAAATAAAAACACTAATAGATTCATTCTCCTCCATATTAATATGTAAGAGCTTAATCGTCAAAAACAAGAACGAAATTGTGTTCTTAGTTTCATACAACTCCTTCAATGCATTCCAGGTCGCATTGGAGGTCTGACAATGATGAATATAAGGGATTACATTATCTTGAATAGACATCCTTAATAATACCTTTTCTTTGTTCTCCCACTTCTCCTATCCTAGACTTGATGCAGTTGTCGAGCCTACAACATGTTTTGCTTCTTCTCCCTTCGTGATTGTACAAGCGACATAACCTTCCAACAATGTTTGCATCTTAAATTTCTAGTTGACATAGTTCATGGCATCCCATTTATTTTCTTTGTTCAGGTATGTCTCTCCTAATGAATTTTCCATCTTCTCACAATTATCTTCAAGAGCGCTTCCAAAGCCTTCAAATAAATTTAAATGGATAGATTGTGGGCATTTGTTAGCATTTTTAACCATCATTGCATTCATTGCACTGCTTTCTTCCTTTCATTGGTGCGACCAACCTTATAGCAATGAGCATATTAACACTCTACAACGAGCACTCTCCAAATAGCTAAGAAATATTCCTCGTTAAATCGACCTCTCCCACCCCACTAGTGACAAATCGGCTTCTCCATTACTCGACCTCTAGCACTCCATGACCTCCAGGCTCAAGACTTCGATACAGATCTCCAAAACAAACTCTTCTCAAACTTCAATGCATATCTCCAACGCAGATAGATGCATGCTCTTCTACCTAAAACACCGATATGTGCATCAATAATCCTACAACCCGTGTGCCTCCAAGGTGTCAAAAAACTATGAAATAGAATTGTAGTGCCTCTGTGAATTGTGCTAAGAAAACAAGGCAGTTGTGATTAGCCTTCGCCAACAATTACTAGGAGAATTAAAATATTACTTCAGATTTCCAGAATGCATGAACTTTTCTTATGTCTTCCATGACATTCAATACCACGACATCCAACAAACAAGCATGCCTCAAACATGTAGAATCCACGATATTTGTACCAGGCACATGTCCAACAACTATATTCCACCGTTGATCGGTAGAAGCGGATCAATGAGAAATTTTCTCCACACAGGGTCAACATCCAGATACACCTCCTCACAACACATCGATTCAGACCTTGCTCTGATACCAACTAGACAATATAGGAAGACAACAAAAATAAGTGAAATTGGCAGTCCTCAGGTGAGGGGACCCTGAGGGTGTCCACAATGCTGACTCAATTCATTGCTTTCACAAATCAATCAATACAAGTCTTATACAATGGCATTTAGTTAGGGAGATGAAACAACATGTTAGAAAATAGGAACTAATTCCTAATTACAATCAAAATCTTAACTATTATGGTTTTTCCATTATTTTCTATGTAATAAAACCTTCTAAGTTGTAGTCCAATCAAATGTTTGAAAAATAATTTTTTTAATAATATTGAAAAATAAATATTTTTTTTCAAAATTAAACATTACAACTTGAATACTAAACTAATAGTTGTCAAGAGGAAAATTGATTGCTTTAATTGTGCCTTGGCCTAAAAAAATACACAACCCAAATATCATAAGTGAAATTATAAATGAAGACAAATAAAAGTGAGTGGTTTCAATAGTTACAGAATAAAATGCCAATACATGATAATAAGAATAAAGAGAAAGAATAATTTTTCTTAGGCCCTATACACGATAATATGAATAAAGAAAAAGAATAATTTTTCTTAGGCCTCTAATAATAGACTCGTTTGATTGCTATTAGCTTAGTATTGAGCAATGAAACTTATAATCTTTAACCTTGAAAAATAATATTTATTTTTCAATACTAGATAAAAAATAATTTTCAAAAATTTGATTAGAACTTAATTTAAAGGCCTTATTGCAACCTTTGCACATGATAATGCCATGTAAATACCTCACATATTTTATGTGATAATTTATGGATATGGTAGTGATATTCATGCATTATTTTTAGATATTTGTGAAGTGATTTTTTATTATTAAGATTGGAAGGAAATAAATAACATATTTACCATTAGTACCTCCCACCATAATTTAAGGAAGAAATAAATATATTTACTACCATTACTTGTCACTATTATTTATGTTGTCAAGAATGATTATATAAGACTAAAATTCTAAATGTGTAGTTTTACTAATGAATTCTAAATTTATAAGAATTCATGGAATCAAGCAAACAATTAAATTATCTACTTCACACTTTAATTTATTAATTTCCACTAAAAAATATAAGATTACATTTACAAATTAATAACTATTAATTTAGTTAACATTGAATAATGTAAATTATAAAAATCTTTCTTATAACATAATTTTTAATTTGATATTAAGCCCTGGTTATCATTTAATTTCCTAAATCATTCATCCTCTTCTAATTTAAAATAAATTTATCAACAAGTCCGAATGAATTCGAAAATTTATCATAGTTATTCTTTTTAGCCTTCTTTAATAAATTTATAAACAAGCCCGAATGAATTAGAAAATTAATTATAGTTAGCCTTTTTGGCCTTCTTTAACAGAATTGTACTGAAAATATAAAATAAATTAAAAATGACATTTAGTGAAAAGGGGAAAATTTGTGGAAGGTACGTATTAAAGATTCAAATTTGCTGACGTTCCCGTTTTGAGAAGGGAAAGTTGTATTGCTAAAATTCCCTATTTGGGAATGGAAAGTAGTATGATGTTGGATACATGGGAAAGAAGATTTTGATTAAAAAAAAATGGGAAGTATATTTATTTACA
>APFE030475663.1:50026-70768 GCA_000404065.3 Pinus taeda | reverse complement strand
ATAAATTAATTCTATTTATTATTAATTAATGAGTTTACTTCAATTGTCTTTTCTTTTCCTCGTGTGAACTAATGAATCACAAACACATGAATATACATAAATAAGAATAATGGTATTTTGTTAAACCACCCCAGTGATTCTTCCATATATATATGTTTGGGATGGCTATGATAAGTGTTTCTAGTTAAATCTGTTTATATTCATCACTTTTGTGCCTAGATTGGGAGAAAAAGCACAAACCCTAGCATGTTCTCAATTTCCTCATACTTTTTTTTCCCTCAATTATCTCTATTTTCCTCCTAAATTCGTAGAACAATTTAGACACAATAATTCATCCACTTATACATGTTACCTTTTATAATCATGAACCATTCCACATGGAATTTTGGCACTCAGACATCTAACATGCTCTTGCTTCAATTTTATAGTCCTTATTGCACATTGATGTGTCTAATGCATTCTCTTTGAAATACCCAATCATCATACACATTCCCTTTTATAGTTTTCTTACAATCTATCCTTCATTTGTTATCATCTTCGCCTTATACACCTCATTCAAAATCTACACAAATTGCTCATTTTCATTTTTGTTTTAATTTTCATATTAGTTTCTATTATTTTAATGAAACTATGATTTTACACACTCTTCCTTAGCCATCAACTACAATTTCAATGATTATCCTTAGCCTTATATATCTATTAGGTTTTTGAAACATAGAATTAGCCATCAACTCTACAACATTGACCTCTCTCTTCAATTTTTCTAGTGTTATTCTTCCTTATTATTCTCATCATTAGCCTTTAAAGCATAGTAAAAGTTGGCACAAGTGAGACTCTTCAAACTATTAATAGTGTATCCAAAGTTATAACAAATCTTAGCCACCAACTATGGTTTTCAAGTCCAACAAAATTAGGGTTTTGAAATTATACATTACTAGGGTTTTCAATTTCTACAAAACTAGGGATTCTCAAATTCCACAAAACTAGATTTTCTATGTGTCAATGAACATTTAAATCTGGCTATGCTTAAATGGATATCACAAATCCTAGCATCATACTATCAAACTATAGGCTCATTGGACTCTAGCTTTTGTTCACTCCTTAGGAAAAAATGAGGTTTTCCACACTTAGCCTTTTTATCATCTTGGTTTTCCACTTCAATATACATTCATAAATATTGCCAAATTTTTTATGCTAGGTCACTAAATTGTGTTTATTTATATTTTATACTCATGAACTCAAAATTTAATTCACTATGGTGGAATTTTGGCAGACAACTATTAGCATTCTACATTATATTCTATTTTCCTTCTCATCTTTAGGCTTATACTACATTTTTTATGATGAGAGGTATCAACCTATTTTCAATTGTATAGAAGGTAGAATTTTGTTACGCATATTCTCATATGTTGAAACCACTATGTACATTGGTCAATATAGTTTCTATGAAACAATCATGGATCCAATACTGAATGCAGAACTTGTAGTAGATCTTTTATCATTCGGATTACCAACCCAATCTAAATTTGAGTAACTTTTCATCTCAACATCAAATGAATTAGTATATTTAATACCAAAATCAATTGTTCCTTTAAGATACTTGAGCACTCCTTTTATTGTTCTCCAATGGATTTGTAGAGGTCTCGCCATAAAGTGACTTAACATAGTAATATAGTATGCTAAACCAGGTTTGGTTGTAGTAAGATAATTCAAGCTTCCAACTAGTTGTATGTACAATGTACCATCAACCTCTTTTGAGCCATCATCAAAGTGCAGTTTCACATTCTGTTGCATTGGAACAAAAGAAGATTTGAATTGATCCATATTAAACCCTTAAGTACTTCTCTGACATACTTACCCTGAGTAACAAAGTTTGGCTCACATCTCTCCACACTTCAAGACCTAGACAATAATGTAAATCACCAATATCTTTCATCTCAAATAATTGTGACATTTGCACCTTAATTTCATCAAATTTTGACTGAATTTACTGTAATAATTAAGTCATCAACATACAAAGAAATTAGTACTACATGCCCCTTTGCATCAAACATGGCATACAGATTCGGATCATTTTAGATCCTCATAAAACCCTATTGAAGAAAGAAGGAATCTACCTTTTCATACCATGACCTAGGTGCTTTCTTTAGCCAATAAAAATATTTGTTTAATATTAAAACTAAATGCTCCTACCATTTTTTTACAAACCCTTCAGGTTGTGTCAAATACACCTCCTCCTTTAAATCATCATTCAGAAAAGAAGATTTTACATCTAATTGGTGCAAATTATAATGGTACTTTGTAGGTAATGCAATGAACAATCTAATAGTATTCAATTTCGCTATTGGTGCAAAAGTTTCTGTATAATCAATGCTCTCCATTTATGACTACCCTTTTTCCACCAATCTAGCTTTGTATTTATCTATACTTCCATCTGCTTTAACCTTGGGTTTCACAACCCTTTACATCCTATGGGCTCTTTTCCTTTAGGAAGTTCAGTGAATTCCCAAGTTTTTTTTTTTAATTATAGATTCATATTCTTCCTCCATTTCTTTTCTCCACTCTTCATGTTCATTAGCTTCATTAAAACTCATGGATTCTATGAGCTTCAAAACACTTGTCATGAGACCATAGTCCTTATACCTTTCAAGTAGTTGAATATGCTGAGTAGATCTCCTTCTCACTTCACTATTTTCACATGTTTTCTCTAAAAGTACTTCTCCACTTATGAATGGGATCTGACTACTCGTGATGTCGACATCACTAGATTATTCCCCAAGATTTTGTTTCTCATTGTTTTCTACTTTTACTTCTAGTTTATTGTCTTCAACTTCAGGAAGAATGTGCCATCTTTCATAGTTGTTATCCATGTTGCCTTCATCTATCTACTCATGGAAAATTACATCTATACTGACAAATACTCTGTGATTAAATGGATCAAACATTTTATGCGCTTTAAGTTGTCGACAATATCTTACAAAAATACATTTGATACCTTTAGCATCAAGTTTCTTTCTATTCTCATTCAGAATATGTGCAAAGACCTTCCACCCAAATATCCTCAAATCATGAACTGTTAGTTTAAAACCATACAAAGCATCAAATGGGGTCTTGAAATCAAGATACCTTGTTGGACTTCTATTCTTTAAATAAACAACAATACTAATGGTTTATTCCCAACAAGAATTTGAGAGGTTCTTACCTTTGATCATAATTTGTGCTCACTCTACCAATGTTCAGTTTTTCCTTTTCTGCAACATTGTATTGTTGTGGAGTATAGGGTATTTTGAATTGCTGCACTTTTCCATGATCTTTGTAATACTTGACAAAGTTCCCCAAACTGTATTCTCCCCCTTGATATGAATGGAGGATCTTTATAAAATTCCCTGCTTGCTTCTTTGTCATGCTTTTGAATTCTTTGAAATATTCAAACACATCACTCTTTTTCCCAAGGAAGTACACCCAAGTGTACCTTGTGCAATCATTAATAAACAATAGAAAATAATAGGCTACTCCTAGGGATTTGGTTTGCATGGTTATAATACATCTTTTCTTCTCCTATCAGAATTAGAGGGGAATTCATCTCTGTGGATTTTTCCTAATGCATAATCTTCACAAGCAACATATTCATTCTTTAACATAGGGAGTGCTTCAACCATAGATTGTTTCTGTAGCAACAATAAATCATGATAATTCATGTGACCATACTTCTAAATCCAAAGACTTTCTATTGATAGAGTTGTAGAAGTCACTTCTTGATGACTTTTGTTGCTAACATCACAAGCCTCCAACTCTGACTCCCGAAGAAACAGGTTTGTAGTGATCGAGAAAATCATTCACTATGCAATGTGTTTTGAAGAATTCAACCTTCAGGATCTAATTTGTAATTGTAGACACAAGGATAATTTTTTTCTTGATCCTAGACACATACATAAGATTACGAATGTACCTGACATTTCCATTTGGCAATGTTACAGGAATATCCCCACATCCCTTAATATGATGTGGATGATTATCTCCAAGATAGATATTAGAACCATTGCATACCTCCTTAAAATTCTCATACCAATTCCTGTTACATGCCATATGAATCGAAGCTCCATAATCCATTGTTCAGGTGATCAATTTTTAGCTCAAAAATTAAAGTTAACACCAAATCAAAGAACTCGCTGACCTGAATCCAACGCAACTTGAATCACTAAAAACCAATATCATATGCTCCCTATATCACATTCTAATCGTTTTCCCAAACTTGTAAAAAGATTGCAGATTGGTTTCAGGTATGCTCACTGTGTAATCCGTACGATAATTGGGCAAGGTGACTGGGTAGACTGGCTGTACATATTGGGCCAATGCAAGGTTGACAAGTGTCCAAGTGTGATTGGTTCGAATTTTGGTGATTTTTTATTGGTGGTTAAGTTTTTGAGTTGGACCAATGGGGGAATGCCACGTGTCCCAATCATGGGCTGCCATGTGGCACCCCAGGGTCCACTAAAATTGTGGGTTATGGCTGAACTACAACTCATTGGATTTGAACGTAGAACATTTGGTCTAGAAGCAAGGTGCGTTACTGCTATGCCACTGGGTGTCACTTAATTATTATAGTGGTGAGATTTCATTTAACTTTTTTATGGTTAACATTTGGGGGAAGGGACGGGGGCTAAGAATTGGCCCCAGAACACCCCATCCCCACGAGACCATAGGCATGGGAGCCATGGGCCTAGGCTTAGCCCCAACCCCAGGTTTCAGCACCATCAAACACGATCCACCAGACCATATGCCAAACAACTTGGAGAAGAACTATTGGGGCACTAAGGAATGGGACCATCCCACAGACATATCCCCACCATGTAACCACAGGCTAGGAGGAGAGGTGTTAACTGTTTGGGCACGGAGTTTGCGAACCAACCCTAGTCATATGACACTCCATGAAATCATTGCCAAGTGCTAGCAAGTTGGGAAGTTGGGTAAGCCCCATCCCTAGGGCATATGTAGGTGCACGAGACTGATGTCGGAGCATTGGAGCACTTGTGGAAAGGGTGCTATACGGTAGGGTCTAGCACTTGGTCATGAACGCACCCATATAATCACATGTTAGGAATGGAGGGCTTGGTGGAGGTTTACAATGGGTGCAGAGTTAAGGGGGCTAGCCTCAAGGTATTATGCGACCAATGTGACCACGCGCCAAGGATTGGGAGCTCTGATGGGTAGGGCGAGCCATTGGTCCAACCCTCAGGCCCATGGCACCCTATGTGAACTCGACCCAAGTTTTAAGGGCTTAACTATTGGGGGTGGGAATTAAGTCCTAGCCCTCGGCATTATGTGGCCCATGTGGCCACGTTTTTTAAATTTAGAGGTCCAAGGCTAAATTAACAATCCAACAAAATTTACTGGCAGGCAGAGAAACAATCAATCCATTAACGATTTTCATGGTGAATTTGTAGAACCGATAGATAAAAGGACGAATTTGTAGGATGGTTAATAGTGAAATTCGTGGGAGAGATTGGAAGCTCATAACGTTTTCAGTTTTTATCTAAATTGAGCTCGGAAAGAGGCTACACAGGGGTTCTTGGATGTTCTAAATCCATTGGTAACCTCCAATTTCTTATTTGAGCACATCTATAAAGCCTTTTTGTAGGTTTGTGACTAAAGTTGTATGGATCAGTTATGGTCTAGAAGCAATTCTGGAAGGTATTTGGGCATGGAGAAGACCTTGTAGGGATATTGTTACTTCCAAAAGGCTATTGCAGCAGTTGTAACCAGCAGGGTTGCTTAGGTTCCACTTCTCTGAACATGAAGTTTTGTTTATGTGCTTCAATGTGGAATTGAATTGTTCACATACTCTTTTTAGCTCTTTTCAGATGAAGTATGTCATCTTTGTATGAGTTTCTTTGAGTTTCTATTATTTTTTAAGGTTATTGGTAGGAGAAAATTACCTTTTAGCAGTAATTGCCACATATTTACCTGTAGCAAAATTTTATGCACTTCATTTGATATTGAATATATGAGTGGACTAGTCAGGTTGACAGGCCCAGAGATGTAGCCCAGGAAGGGTGAACTCCATCAAAAAACTTTTGTCTTTCTCCTCATTATGCCTGCATGTATTATGTGTTGTTATGTTCTTTATGTTAAGTTATATATGAAGATTAATTTATGACTTTAAGAGATATTGAAGAAATATTGTTTCAAGACCAATTTTTAACCTTGCAAAGCATTGACAAGGTCTTAATTTTGTTTTATTTTATTTTGGAAAAGAGGAAGAAATAACCTAATCCAATTTCAAATCAGTTTGGTATTAGAGCACCAGTTAACCAAGTTGCAAGAATGGGAAGAAAAAGGAGCCTTAAAGAGCTAGAGGAATAGAATTTGGCTCTTAGGATGGAGAAAATAGAGTTGAGAAGGTTGTTAGATATAGTTGAAGAGGAGAAGAGACACATGCGCTTTGTTTTGTAGCAAGTGCTTGATGAGTAAGTTGTATAAATATTTACTTCAGTATTAGTAAGAGAAACTTCTATAATGAGGTCAGTATGTGGTCATGGTTCAAATAGTAGTTTTGGACCATATGCAGAAGTGTTGCATGTGCATTTTGCAAACATCTTCAAGAAGCAAACCATATGCCAGTGGATAAGAGTGTGTGGCTAGAGTTATCTATAACTTGGCCATCATTGTCATCATCAAAAGATGAAAAGACGGATGACAAATTTAAGGAGGTAATTAACATCTCAAGTTCCACCCCTTCCGTTTATATGCATAAAAACTCTTTTGCAGCATTCTAGCAACATACAAGAGGCATATGTATGAAGTTTCTTTCCAAGATGGGATATGAAGGTGGAGGCCTCATCATAAATGGCTAAGGTATTACCAATCCAATTATGGTTTAGGAGATACAAAAGTATAAAGGATTGGTATATGGTCAAAAGGAGTTTGGAGAATGCTCCAAATAGGTTTAGGTACATCAAACATCTGAGCATGGATGGCACCACCTTGTGAAAACCGTCAAAGCTACAACTCTAGAGACAAGTCTAACCCTTAAGAGTGTTTTCCAATGCATGGAAATTTTGAATACTTTTGGAATAAGTACCCTTGTACATTTTTTTTTGTGAATGACAATTACATTGTTGTATGTGAGAAACGTGTCATAATGGTTAAAAGAATGAACCAAATTTTACGCATAAATCTTAATGAATTTCTTTCGCATGAGAAAATTTCTATGTCAGCAAATAAGAAGAAGTTTTTCTATTCTAATTGCAAGGTGAATGGACATGACACTGAATGATCTTGGAAGTTGCACCTAGAGCTTCATTCAAAGAAAGGTAAAGAGATTATGCTATATAATGCAAAGGAAACAAGAGGTGGAAAAGAGGAATCTCCACAATCCTAAGTGGCCTTCAAGAGAAGATGGTACAGGAAGAGAACACATAAGCCTAGGAGAGGCAAAAATTGGGTAGACTTATTGTAAATTTGTTTTGTAAAATTTTGTAAATACTTATTGTCATTACCTGTTTAGGTACTGTTGTAAAGTGAACATTCATTGTCACCATAATCAACAAGTAGATGTTTTTTATTGATGTATGTATTGGCTCATTATAGTCCACATGTTCAAGGACTTTTGTGAGTGTACAAGATTGTCATTCAAATTTATATACAAGTTGTCATATGTTCACTGATACAAGTATTCGATTTGAAACTTGTGTGAATTGAATCTTTGTTTTCAAGATTGTATGAGATGCTTATGTATTGTAGGTAAGGTCAATGATATCATGGAAAATTTTGTAGGAGTGTACTTTTTATACACAAGCTCAGCGTGAAGACATTAAAGCAAGTTTGTTATTTTTTTTTTGAATTCCTAGATGGGGTTAAGTTTGTCTTCAACAATTTAAACTTCAAGATGAAGTGTTTTTGGGGTCGTGCAAAGATGAGAGTAGAGAGAATGTTCTTCCACTCATTAGTATTTTGTTCCTACAAAAACAATCAGAATGATGGATCAATTCTTAACAAGACAACACGTCTTCATGAGGAGGATACGTGAAGTGCCTTGATTGGGGCTTGAAGGGCACCAATTGAAAATTTTGAATATTGGATTGAGCTTTTGGGTAGTTTTGAGTTCCAACCTCTTTATATTAAATAGGGAAGTATTCTTTTGGAGTCCAAAAGTTCCTAGTAGGGAGGTGTGATTAGGTGATCAATTTTAGCTCAAAAATGAAAGTGCCTAGAACTTTTTGAAACTAGTGCCAAATCGAAGATATTTTCGACCCGAGTCCAACAAAAATTGAATCAATCAAAAGAAATATCATATGCTCTTGATATCACCTTCCAATAATTTTCGCAAACAGGTAAAAAATT
Organism: Pinus taeda; assembly: GCA_000404065.3. Classification (NCBI taxonomy): domain Eukaryota; kingdom Viridiplantae; phylum Streptophyta; class Pinopsida; order Pinales; family Pinaceae; genus Pinus; species Pinus taeda. Next base: position 62,425 of record APFE030475663.1, on the reverse strand, counting down.
TATAGATTGGTTGTAGGTACAATGACTGGGCAAGGTGATTGTACATACTGGGCCAATGGCAGGTTGACAACTGTCCAAGTGTGAGTGGTTCAAATTATGGTGATTTTTTATTGATGCTTAAGTTTTTAGTCACACCAATGGGGGAATGCCATGGAGACCAATCGTGGGATACCACGTGGCATCCCAAGGTCCACTAAAATTTTTAGTTGTGGCTAAACCGCAATTGGTGAGATTCAAACGTAGAACCTCTAGTCTAGAAACAAGGTGCCCTACTGCCATGCCATCGGGTGTCCCTTAACCATTATAGTGCCACGACTTCATTTAACTTGTATATGGTTAACATTTTGGGGAGCTAGGGGTGTGAGCTTAGCCTCGATCACCCCATGTGCATGGGATCACAGGCGAGAGAGCTAGGGGTATGAGATTAGCCCTAGCCCCAGGTTTCGGCACCATGAAACACAATCCACTGGACCATATGCCAAACAACATAGAGTAGAATAGTTGGTGTGCTAAGGAATGGGACCACCCCACCGACATATCCTCACCATGTAACCACGAGCCAGGAACAGAGGTGTTAACTATTGGGGCACAGAGTTTGGGTACCAGCTCCAGTTATATGGCACTACATGAAACCAATGCCAAGTGATAACAAGTCGGGAGCTTGGGTAAGCCCTGAAACTAGGGAATATGTAGGTGCACAACATTGGTGGCAGAGTGCTTGTGGAAAAGGTGTTATAGGGTAGGGGCAAACCCTTGGTCTTGAGCACACCCATATAACCACATGCCAGGAATGGAGGGGTCGATGGAGGTTTGCAATAGGTGCAGAGTTAAGGGGGCCAGGCCCGAGGTCTTATGCGACCAACATGACCGCACGCTAGGGACTTGGAGCTCTGATGGATAGGGCGGGTTGTTGATCCAGTGCTCGGATCGTGGCACCCTATGTGACCTCAACCCGAGTTTTAAGGGCTTAACTGGTGGGGGTGGGTGTTAGGGCCTAGTCCTCACCCCTATGTGGCCCATGTGGTTGTTCTTCTTTGATTAAGGGGTTTGAAGTTAAATTAACTAGCCAATAAAATGCAGTAACAAGTAGCTAAATTGTCACCCTGATAGTGATTTTTGGGGTAGGTTTTTAGAACCGATAGATAGAAGGGTGAATTTGTAGGATGGTTAACAGTGAAATTCACGGGAGTGATTGAAAGCTCATAAAGTTTTTATTTTTTATCCAAATTGAGCTCAAAAAGGGGCTACTTAGGGGTTTTTGGATGTTATGAATCCATTAGTAACCTATAATTTTTTATTTCAACACCTCTATAAGGACTTTTTGTAGGTTTGGAACTAAAGGTGTATGGATCAATTAGGGTTTGGAAGGAGTTTTAGAAAGTATTTTGGCATGGATAAGACCTTGTAGGGGTATTCTTAATTCCAGAAGGTTGCTACAACAACTTTAACCATCAGGGATCATCTCAGGTTCAAATTATCTTAACATTAAGTTTTGTTTATGTGCTTCAATGTGGAATTGAAGTGCTCACATACTCTTTTTAGTTATTTTTAGTTAAAGTAAGTCATCTTTGTATGAGATGATTTTAGTTGTTGCTATTTGTGGGAGTTCTTTTTAGGAGAACATCACCTTGCAGGGGTAATAGCCACATATTTACATGCAACCAAAGTTTACGTACTTCATTTAATAATGAATATATGAGTGGTCTAGTCTTGTTGACAAACTCGAAGATGTAGTCCAGGAGGGGTGAACTCTGTCAACAAGATTTTGTCTTGATCTTCATTATGCCTGCATGGATTATGTGTTGTTATGTTATTTATGTTAAGTTACATATGAAGACTAATTCATGACTTGAAGAGATATTGAAAACTTGTTGTTTCAAGACCCATTTTTAACCTTGCAAAGCATTGACATGGTCCTAATTTTTGTTTTATTTGATTTTGGAAAAGAGGAAGAAATCACCTAATCCAATTTCAGATCATCCAAAAACCATGTTTTAGAATCATCCATTTTAGGAGACAACACAACATTAGACACAAATAGATTGAGTTTTTTTAGATCAAAATTCAGGGCTTCTCCTACAAAATGTCCCGAATGTCTTCTATGTTTATGCCTAGATTCAACATATTTCTTCTTATAACAGTCTTTGAAAATATGCCCACTTCTAGCATGGTAAAAACATTTTATTCTAGATGACATATCTTGATTTGGTTTTGGAAATGGTCTTTTCTAAGATGAGCTTCCACCTTTGTTTATTCCTCATTATTTTCCTTTGAAGAATTTCTTTTTTGCCACAAGTGCCACATATGGATTCTGAGGCTTTAAGTTCTCGCGCCTTCTTCTTCCCACAATAATATGCCAGTCAATTCGTCAAATTTTGGCGCTTTCTCCCTTGCTCCAAGACTTGTAATAAACATTAGGTAGTCGTTTGGAATTCCATTTGAAGTGATTGTCAGAAGATTAATAGCAAGTACTGATTTTCCGATATCTCCCTACTTATCTTTCAAATCTTTAATTAACACTAAGAGATTCATTCTCTTCCATATTAATATATAAGAGCTTAATCTTCAAAAACAAGGATGAAATTGTGTTCTTAGTTTCATACAACTCCTTCAATGCATTCTAGGTCGCATTGGAGGTCTGACAATGATGAATATAAGGGATTAAATTACATCCTTAATAGTACCTTTTCTTTGTTCTCCCACTTCTCCTATCCTAGACTTGATGCAGTTGTTGAGCCTACAACATGTTTTGCTTCTTCTCCCTTCGTGATTGTACAAGCGACATAACCTTCCAACAATGTTTGCATCTTAAATTTCTAGTTGACATAGTTCATGGCATCCCATTTATTTTCTTTGTTCAGGTATGTCTCTCCCAATGAATTTTCCATCTTCTGACAATTATTTTCAAGAGCGCTTCCAAAGCCTTCAAATAAATTTAAATGGACAGATTGTGGGCATTTGTTAGCATTTTTAACCATCACTGCATTCATTGCACTGCTTTCTTCCTTTCATTGGTGCGGCCAACCTTATAGCAATGAGCAGATTAACACTCTACAACGAGCACTCTCCAAATAGCTAAGAAATATTCCTCATTAAATTGAACTCTCCCACCCCACTAGTGACAAATCAGCCTCTCCATTACTTGACCTCTAGCACTCCATGACCTCCAGGCTCAAGACTTCGATACAAATCTCCAAAACAAACTCTTCTCAAACTTCAATGCATATCTCCAACGCAGACAGATGCTTGCTCTTCTACCTAAAACATTGATATGTGCATCAACAATCCTACAACCTGTGCGCCTCCAAGGTGTCAAAAAACTATGAAATAGAATTGTAGTGCCTCTGTGAATCGTGCCAAGAAAACAAGGCAGTTGTGATTAGCCTTTGCCAACGATTACTAGGAGAATTAAAATATTACTTCAGATTTCCAGAATGCATGAACTTCTCTTATGTCTTCCATGAAATTCAATACCACGACATCCAACAAACAACCATGCCTCAAACATGTAGAATCCATGATATTTGTACCAGGCACATGTCCAACAACTATAATCCACCGTTGGTCGGTAGAAGCGGATCAATGAGAAATTTTCTCCACACAGGGTCAACATCCAGATGCACCTCCTCACAACACATTGATTCAGACCTTGCTCTGATACCAACTATAAAATATAGGAAGACAACACAAATAAGTGAAATTGGCAGTCCTCAGGTGAGGGGACCCTGAGGGTGTCCACAATGCTGACTCAATTCACTGCTTTCACAAATCAATCAATAAAAGTCTTATACAATGGAATTTAGTTAGGGAGATGAAACAACATGTTAGAAAATAGGAACTAATTCCTAATTACAAACAAAATCTTAACTATTATGGTTTTTCCTTTATTTTCTATGTAATAAAACCTTCTAAGTTATAGTCCAATCAAATGTTTGAAAAACAAATTTTTCAATAATATTGAAAAATAAATATTTTTTTTCAAAATTAAACATTACAACTTGAATACTAAACTAAGAGTAGTCAAGAGGAAAATTGATTGCTTTAATTGTGCCTTGGCCTAAAAAAATACACAACCCAAATATCATAAGTGAAATTATAAATGAAGACAAATAAAAGTGAGTGGTTTCAATAGTTACAGAATAAAATGCCTATACATGATAATAAGAATAAAGAGAGAATAATTTTTCTTAGGCCCTATACATGATAATATGAATAAAGAAAAATAATAATTTTTCTTAGGCTTCTAATAATAGATTTGCTCGTTTGATTGCTATTAGCTTAGCATTGAGCAATGAAACTTATAATCTTTAACTTTGAAAAATAATGTTTATTTTTCAATAGGAGTTAAAAAATAATTTTCAAAAAATTGATTAGACCTTAATTTAAAGGCCTTATTGCAACCTTTGCACATGATAATGACATGTAAATACCTCACATATTTTATGTGATAATTTATGGATATGGGAGTGATATTCATGCATTATTTTTAGATATTTGTGAAGTGATTTTTCATTATTAAAATTTGAAGTAAATAAATAACATATTTACTATTGGTTACCTCCCACTATAATTTAAGGAAGAAATAAATATATTTATTACTGGTTACTTCTCACTATTATTTATGTTGTCAAGAATAATTATATAGAACTAAAGTTCTAAATGTGTAGTTTTACTAATGAATTCTAAATTTATACGAGTTCATGGACTTGACCAAACAATTAAATTATTTACTTCACACTTTAATTTATTAATTTCCACTTAAAAAATATAAGATTACATTTACAAATTAATAACTATTAATTGAGTTAACATTGAATAATGTAAATTATAAAAATCTTTCTTATAACATAATTTTTAATTTGATATTAAGCCCTGGTTATCAATTAATTTCCTAGATCATTCATCCTCTTCTAATTTAAATCTTTTTTATGAAGAAGTCCGAATGAATTCGAAAATTTATCATAGTTATTCTTTTTAGTCTTCTTTAATAAATTATAAACAAGCCCGAATGAATTCGAAAATTAATTTTGGTTAGTCTTTTTGGCCTTAATTAACAGAATTGTATTGAAAAATATAAAATAAAATAAAAATGACATTTAGTGAAGAGGGGAAAATGTTTAAATAGAAAATTTGCGGAAGAATACGTATTAAAGATTCAAATTTGCTGACGTTCCCGTTTTGAGAACGGAAAGTTGTATTGCTAAAATTCCCTATTTGTGAATGGAAAGTGGTATGATGTTGGATACATGGGAAAGAAGATTTTGATTAGCAAAACTCGGAAGTATATTTACATCATGGATGGAACAAGATATGAAATTAATTTCAAAATATGGGGGTGACAAAGACATGGTGTTTGGCTTTGGGTTTCACAAGGTGGAATATATGGAAGGAAATTCATAGTAGAATCTATGAAGGCCAAACTTGTCAAATGACGTATTTAGATGAATTTATAATTAAAAATTTAAGGCAAATAATTATTATTTCAACCCCTCCATGGGATGATACTCAATTAAGTGAAATGGAGAAAAATGTGTTAAAAAGACTTTAGCTGTAATCTAGGATGTAGACATATAACCCAAGCAAATTGTAGTTGGCATGGTAAAGGGTATAAGCACGTTTATGCATCCTCTTACAAACTTTGTTCAATTGAGTTTTCATGGGCTTCAAAGAGAAACTCAGTATAATAGGTTAGGGGGGAATTCTTAGAGATGATCTTTCGAACCCTATACATGTTTATGCATTTTCCTATGGTTTCTCTTCTAATAAGTCAATAGAATTTGAGGCCCTGGAAAGAGAACTAAACATATAAAAGAGAGAGGCTTTTCGTCTTATTCAGGTTCATGGTGAATCCTGAGTGGGTGAAAAACATATACAATCATCAATAGTTGGCACTTGCAATTAATGGTACATAATATTAGGGCTTTGCCAGATCACTTTGATTTCATCATCCCAATTCATACAGGGAGGGAAGGGAATCAAGTTGTGGATGATGGAAAATCGGGGTTGTAAGGAAGGACATGTAGCCATCGACAAGCCATAGTCAGAGATGATCATGAAAACAGAAGCTCAGGAGCTCTAGGAGTACATTCATTATGACAAAATGGTCATGGGTGTTCATTTCCTTGATGGGGGTGTCTCCTGGAAACCGACTAACGTTGAAGACAATTTTAGCCAACAAATGTCGACATGAAATCTTTTTGGTAGGTGAGATAATAATGGACATGCAAAAAATATGGATGGCCACCATGGTGGTGGTCCTTGAGATGGGAGAAGAGAGCAACACTTGGCAAAATCAACCATATGTGTGTTAAGATGGATGGTCACATGAAGTTATTACCCTTCGCCTCTCAATGCACCATGAAGGTTCTCAACATGGTGTATTAGCTGGTGCATGTGGTATGAAGTTGGCACACTCCCTATGCACTACCAACTTGGAAATGACTTGCCCAACACCTTTTGGATTGGATAGTTATGCCTCCTAGAATGACATTGAGGGAAAGCTCATTAATGAGAAAATCATGCCTCATAGGATCCAAGCAAACCTTAGCGATTGCAGAATCTACATTTGTCGAAATCAGGAATGGTGTTTTCCTGCCCTCATGCCTAAGTTTTCTTATATATGCATGGTTGGGTTCTTAGGGTGGCGATGATATATGGTATGTAGTGTGTCATCTCTTAGTGAAAAATTCACAAGCATTGCGCAGAAGGGAACACCTCTTCATCGAGGTGTGAAATATCGAGAGGTATAGCTAACTACTTCATTTCTTTTGCATCTAAGTCATGGTCAGTGTGGTTTCACATTGGTTAAATATTACTAGCTGATACAAAATCTAACAAACCCAGTTGGCCCTACAGTTGTATGTTGACTTTGGTTAGGGTTGTTTTGTGGTACAAAATTCTCGACATTGGTGGTCTCGGGTATTTATTCTATAAAATTCTTCAAACAAAGTCATGCTCTGGTTTCACAATGTCTTCAGCTCTAGTGGTGAGGTTTGTTGTTCAGGAAAGTTTCATAAGATTGATGCACTATTAGCCAGCTGCTTCTAAGGCCATCTTTTTCCCCATCTTTCGGTGGTTACTGTGTCTATGGGTCAACGTTATTTGTCCCTTTTCTAGACAACTTTGGGTTGGAACCCTCCTTTGAGCTTGTTTCAATCCTTCCATCAACGCTCCAAAAACTCTTGACCTTGTGGGGATTTCCTTCCCTTGTCCTCTTTTGGTATGGTGTTTGGTATACTGTGACTTTTCCAATTTGGTTCTGATAGGTTCATTTTCATTAACAAAATTCTTTGTTTTAAAGTCTGACTATAATCTTCGTGGTTCGTATATCAATTGTTGTTATATTGGTCTAGTTTAGTCGTTCGGCTTGGTGTGGAGAATATTTTCCATCTTTCCTATAGGTACATATTTATCATGGCCCTAAGGCTTTGTGCATTGAGTTGTCGGGGAGGTTCTTTAGGACACTTCTCTTCCACGCATTGAGGTTATTCGACTGGAAGTTCATAGCAAACGTTTTTTATGCGACACCACTTGAGTTTCGCAAGGAAATTATTCAGCTTGAGGCCAAAGGATTTGGAGATAGAGCTTATTTAACAAACTCTGACATAGGAGGTGGTAGCCTTAGATGGATCCTGGATCCAGGAAAGTTTTGCAGGAGAAGGATCCCCTTTCTTCACTCATCATCGCCAGATAGAGACTTACTGAGTATGGTCATAAGGGATAAGCAAGTGGACAACTACAAGCTTTTTGCAGGCCAAGAAGACATCAAACATATTCTTAGAGACATCAGATATAACTTGGATGACATTGTTGATCGTCTATCTAGCATTGAGCGCTATATCATTTCCAATTAAGACGTTGAATCAAATGAGAACTAGGAATGACCACGAGTCATCAATGTACCAGCTCAAGCCTCACCCTAAGCTAACTCTACCGCTTCTTCTCTGGTTATCATTTTGGATTAAGGAGTTCAACTACTTGTTTTGCTAAGCTAAACTATTGGAAAGAAAACTTGGTTTTGGTTTCTAAATTTTAGCTTTTCGACATTTTGTATTTATCTCATGCTTAATGGATTGAAAGCTCCTGGCCTACAATTATTTTCGAGATGTTTTGTAGTGTTTTAATTTCAAGATTTTGTACTTAAATTAACCAAATATAAAAGTGAGTCTTATGTTTCTCACAACTTTCTAAATTACTAGTTTTCAAGGTTCTAAATCAATATTATTCACGTCACTCCTAAAATGCGAAATCTGTTAATGGAAATTTTATAAAGCAATATACTTTGATATTAGTAAAAATCCAATACGGACAAAAAATATAGAATAGTAATGGGAATCGACATTTTATCAAATAATATGGTTAAAAATCTCTAGGTCATAATAGGCCTTTGATATTATAAACACAATTCCTAAAGTATGTTATATCAATATTATTAATATTGCAGTTAAATTTTCATCTTTACACTTTTTCAGCAACCATGTGCTCTCATCCACTATAATATTATTGCTTTTACCTATTTTTAAAACATTCATTCATAGAAGTATGACAATAAAATAAATACTTTTTTAATTTAGGTGAAATAGGATTGATTATCGTTCCAAATTGATTTTTTTCATTTTTCATTCTTTCCACAACATGGTATCGTATTTCAAAAGCAAGGAAGAAAACAAATGTTATTTATTTTTTTCTTTCAAAAACTAACATGTTTACCGTATATTGTATTTTCATGGATTTACGTTGATTAACCTTTGATGACCCCAGTGATACCTAATCACAAGATCATAGTCAAAAGTCCCCTTTTCAATTGTCAATTTTCTTACCTAAGGCTCTTATTCCCATGATTTTCTGATGTTAATAATTTGAAAACCTCTATCATTTAAAAAAAATTAATTGTGGACAGCGACGTTGATTTTAGAATGGTTATAGAGGTTACCAAACAATTAACTACTACTCGACAGTGGCATAGGGAGAACCGCAATTTAATGCCAGAGATATCATTCATAAACTAAAAATTAGCTTTTTTGGGGGAGGAATTAAATATCTTTAAGTAATTATGTAGCGAAAAGGAAAAGTATGGAGAGGAATTTTTATGAGGAGAACTTAATATCTACTACATACAAACATTAATCAACTCACTGATGTCACTTAGATAGTAACATCAAATAATCAATAAACTATTGTCAACTAAATGTTATAAACTAATGTCAACTAAATGTTCCTTAGATGAGAACATCATTAATAATCAATAAACTAATTTCAACCACATCGAACATCATTATATAAAAAAATTAGATAGTAGATGGGAATATTATTACACGGAGATGAGAATGCATTTTTATTTACTAATTTATTCTTCATTTTGATGTTAATTAATTTAATTTATTCTCAATTTAGGTTACATAAAATTTTATTTTTTTAACATGGAAAGTAGTAAAATTATTATTAAGAATTTTAATTCCACATTAATCTGATTTTTCCTTAAGAAAAAATATATTAATACTAAAATAATATGTTTTACATTTTATTCCATGTGAACATGATTTCTTTCTCTTAAAAAATATGTTAGTGTAAAAATAATTTTTAGTACACTTTATTGATAATATTTAATAATCAAAGAAGGTTCATAAAGTATCATATTGATATGATGGAGAATGTTATTATTTGAGTGATACACGATGTTATCGCATGAACATCATGGCGTAATAGTGTTACAACAAAGTGAGATGTTTTCATGTCATCTAAAAGACATAAAATCTAAATCTCATTTTAAGTCTAAGAAAACTTTTAATATGATAATGTATCATAAACATTCTTTGTAATGCAGGAAAAGTTGTCTTTTCTTGCAAGCTCAACTTCTATGTCATGGAGACTTCTACAGAATTTGGAATCTATATAGGTTCTACCCAAATTCAATATTGACCTTAATTGGAATTCTAAATGGGATTTCTACCAAGCTATACTCTAAATGAGTTTTATTAACCTCACTTATTCTCCTTATAGTTGCACACACAAATGGACTATCTTATATTGGGGATTATCCATAGATTTTATTAATCTCAATCTATCTAACACTCACAAATCTAAAATACATTCATACATAACACACAAAGACATACTTACAACAATATGATGAATTTTCTTCCCATTAATTGTCACAAGAACTGTAAATACAAATATCAAAGACATTCATTTCTCTTAATTCACTCTTTATGTTTGGATTCTACATTCATTTGGCCATTAGCTTTTCCCTTTAGGCTTACAATGGTTAAATACAAATTAAGAAGAAAAGTGTATTTTCCTAGATCCATAAAACACTCGATGATTTATTCCCTAAATCTCTCATGCTTTTCTAGGTAGGTTTGTATTTTCCATATGGACAAAATATTACCTTGTTCCTTCAATACTAATAATAAAAAAATAAGAATATTTACAGATAAGCAATTAGAATTCCTTTTCAATGTTGAAGGCCTTTTGGAGTTTTTTCTTCAAGAAAACCTTGATGGTTTGGAATCTCTAATTCTCCTATGTCACTTTGTCTCATCTCATCATATGATATTATTCACCACTCACCAGCCAAATCTATTTTTACAATCAAGAAAATTTTTAATGTGATAAGTCATGTATCATAAAATTTTATGTGACACCATGTGAGCTTATTTAGCACTCACCCACCACACCCTAAATGAAAAAATAAAATAATTATCAAGGTGGAAAAATAAACTCACACATATTTTCCCTAGTGCTAATGACGTGGAATTAGTTTCATAGCTCATAATAATGGAGGATATATATATTTTATCCCATTCATGGACACCCCTTAGAATTATTTTCTTGACATACACCATATGCATGGTGTGGGTCCCATTTTGTATAAATACATTGTTGAAAGTACAACATTATTGTGAAAGCCAACTTCTAGATGTGTGCAAACTAATCATGGTCTTTTGATGATTTATTAGTGGCAATGCAAATTTGGAAAAACAACACTATGTTAACTTGGAGGGAAGATTAGAGGTATATGTATAATGAATGTGAAGATGGTGTAAAAGGATGAAATCTTGAAAAATGAATTAATTCCTAAAGACATATTTTTGCATTTATAGAAATTGTGGCTAACTATGAGAATTTGAAGTTTTTATAACATGAGCATATTATTTTTTATGAAAAATATAAGGAATATGTCTCTATTAGTGTGACCATTGAGTACCTAATTGAAAAAATCTTGATACAAAAATTTATAGAGTTGTAGAGAATAGATTATTCTTGTCCACATCTATCTTTTCAAAATTTTATCTTAAATTTATATCTTTTTTTCTTTAATTATGAAAGTCATTATATCCTTAAAATTCCAAGGCCTTTTGCTAATCCAACCTAAAAAAGTATTAACGTTATCAAATAATCTTTATTTTTTTAGATTGTAGGTCTCAATGTGCTCTAGTGCACCATGTAATTTTTTTCAAATGATTTAGGTCAAATAAATAATGGAAATAAACGAAAGATGCATTTTAAGATTTCGATATATGTCAGGAGAAAAATGTATTAAAAATAGAAAATAGTCATTTTTTAAAATTATATATTTAGAATATACATAGTTGAATGTATATCTGTTTGTAGTTTCATGGGAAATATATTTGTCTAACCTATATAAAACTAACGTCAAAATTAGAAACACATACATAAACACACACACATTTGCTAAAAAAATGATCCTTTGATGTATTTGCAAACCAAACCACTAGGTTTGTGATTCTTAACCTATATATATAAAAATTAACTCATTGTAAATATAAGCTTCCCATCGGGAAAATTTTTAAATTCAAAAAGTCATGTGCACATTCCTAGTGCTTAAAATACACGTGTTTCTAGCAATAGCCATGCACATTCTTTCCACTAGTAACATGCAAACATTATTGTTGTTAGAAACTTTCACACATGGGAATTGTTTATGGTGGGGTTTGGTGGGGTGGGATATAAGGATAGATAAAGGTAGAAATGGATAAAGAAAGAGGGTCAGTAAGCGAGGGAGAGTGATAGTGGGGAGCTGGGGGGAATATTTGTGGGAGACATAATTAGGAAGAGAAACAAAGTTGGTGGGGGTTGTTTTGAAGGAGGAGCTAAACGAGAGATTATTGTTGTTAGGAACTTTCACACATGGGAAATGTTTGTGGTGGGGTTTGGTGGGGGGGAGATAAGGATAGATAAAGGTAGAATTTAAGAGGGTCAGTAAGAGAGGGAGAGGGAGAGTGATAGTGCGGAGGTGGGCGGAATATTTGTGGGAGACATAATTAGGAAGAGAAACAAATTCGGTGGGGGTTGTTTTGAAGGAGGCGCTGAGAGAGAGAGAGAGAGAGAGAGAGAGAGAGAGAGAGAGAGAGAGAGAGAGAGAGAGAGAGAGAGAGA